>ML815849.1:22801-35109 GCA_009831015.1 Picea engelmannii | reverse complement strand
TAAGTCAGGTTGTTACTGCAACTAATGAATTTGTCTTTGATGTGATAGTTCCTGGAGAAATTGCTGCCTACTGTACCTCCACCACAACCAAAGCACACTCTTCGAAGGTCTAGTTCTGCTCCTTTTTGAAGTGGAGTTGTAGACAATCATACTTCTAATTTTGAAGAGGTCTTTGTGGCACAGTTTCGCTAATCTATCTGTAATTTTGTATCTCTATTCCAATCTGACAAGCTAGATAGTTTAGTGTATTGGAAGATGAGGTTTACGACTTATGACTTAGGAGGGGCTTAGCTGCTTCTATATTGAAGACAGTTGTGGAGACATACAGTTTAGGATAGCAGAGCCAAAGAAAGCTATACGTTGTCAGTTTTCGTCAAGTAAGAGGAGCCTTTGGTTTGAAGCCATGCAAGTATATAGCTACGAGGGCCTTGCGTGCCACTGTAAATTTGTTTTCGGGTCTG
This sequence comes from Picea engelmannii, assembly GCA_009831015.1. Classification (NCBI taxonomy): domain Eukaryota; kingdom Viridiplantae; phylum Streptophyta; class Pinopsida; order Pinales; family Pinaceae; genus Picea; species Picea engelmannii. The sequence continues at coordinate 34,648 of ML815849.1, read as the reverse complement.
CTGTGGTCCAGAATGACCTACATTGGGGTAATTCAGTGTGATGTTTCAGGAAATTTTGTGGCCACAAATTGATCACTGATCATGGTTTTTTTTTTTTTATGTTTTTATGAAAACCAAATAAAGTTGTTTGTAAGCACACATTATTGTGTGTACTTTGTAGCTTTTTGAATGGTTCGACTTCCGTTTGTTATGTTAACTTGGGTTTTAGTTTAGTTTCATGTATTCATTGAAACTTGTCTTCCTCAATTTTGTACATATGGAAGGTTCTTCTTGTTGGTCCTTTGTGTGGCTATCGGGCATTTCAAGTATTATCTCACATCTCAGTGTAAAGTGTTTTCTGACTTAGAATTTGTTTGTTTGCATGCTCTTAATAATTAGCCTGTATGTTACACAAGTATTAGAGTGATAATTATGGTGAAGAAAGATTCGCAAATATATGGTTTTCTTTGTTTGATAACCATTTTCACAGACACAATGGAAGAATGAATATCATATGTTAAGATTAGATGACAAATAACACATGCTAAAGATGTTAAATTTCCGCGAGTTACAAAAATAGGCATATTGATCATTGATGTTGTTTATGAAGCAATAATATGCATCTTGTCGGGAATTTGAGCCTGTGGAATACATCATGCCCTGATGTTTCCTGGTTTCATATTTCTATTGTATAAATCTGGGAATTGTAAGTTTGTGGGCGTCAGAGTTCATGCTTTTTAGTTTTAAGAGATGGAAGAATCTTGTAGTTCATTTGGTGGTAGACAGATTCCAGGATTCTGAGTATATCAACTAGAGACTGCCATGGCTCAGTTTATATTTCAAGCTCAATTAAGGTTGTTATATGTTGCCGACGATTGCCTTGGCAGCTATTCACTGCCTGTGATTAGCTATACATAGAATTTCAAACTGTTTTCATAACAAATTTGTTCTTAGCGGCCCATTACAGTTATTTGAGGTCACACTGTCGTCAATAGTACAGATCTAGTTGTTTGAAAATCTAGTTCTTCAAGTTAAAGTGTTCCAATTTCGGTGGAAATATGCATCCTTTTCACTACTACAATATGCCAAATCTACTAACTAATTTATAAAACTTGGATTGAGCAGTTTGCAACGGTGTTATCAAGTACAATGCTTAATGTAGAAGAGAGCGTTTAATATATCAACCATAATATTCTCTTCTAAGATTCCAAAGTCTGTTGAATTCCTGCATAAACAACTGCTTTTCATGATTGTATACCCTGTGACTTTGGATAAAGTGCATAGTGACCTACATATGAAAACAAAATCTTTGTACCTGTTTAAGAATTAAACATCCTTGTGGCTTTGGATAAAGTGAAACGAGAAAATGCATGTATCTGTTACGGATTAAACACCATTCAAGGGGTCTATAGTTTGCATTGGATGATCTCCTTGGATATGATAACTCCGTGGTAATAATGCTGGGATTAACAGAACTGCCCCTTAAAAGATATCATTTAACGAACCAAACGCTTGGGTTTGGGTGGGTAATTGAAACAAATCCCTACCATTTGGTCGGGATGACAATCTAAACTAAATTTAGGAAAGAATGCTTGTATGAAAGAATTAGGTGTAATGGTTTTATATTCACTGCCTTAGTTAGGAATTACACTTTGGAGTAAAGTCGTCAATGCTTTAGGTTAGTATAGCTTTTTAATTATGGAACACAAAGAGTTGCTTTTTTGTCGTTTTGAAAAATATTTTAAAAAATGAAATTAAATGCTGGATTTCTATCTTATTGCTCGTGTATTTGTTTTTCATTGTTGTATGCACCACTTTGTGGTATGAAAGTTACTACAGATATGGGTATATGGGACATGGTCGGAGACTTGAAGTTTTAGATTGGGGAGATTATGGTTTGGATGTCTTAGAGATGGTCTCGACTTTGTAAGTTCTATATAAGTTCTATAGGATATTAATTTTGATGTATTTTTAGGGTCCTAAACAATATTTTTTGGCTTTCTGAAAGTTGGTGATTATTATGGACTTGTCAACCTTGATGAAAATTGTTCTTTTCATTAAGACCCTTTTAATGAGTGTTAGAGTTAGGAAAGTAAGAGCAGAAAAATACTCTCTTTCAATTTCAGTTAGATAGAAAACATTAGAACAGAAAATCACTGCAATACTGAACTGTTGAACATAGAAAAATCAGATCAGAAAAGAACAATGATTTGATTTGAATCTTTTAAACAAAATCTGAGTGTGTGTAGCACTCAGATCTAACCAGGCAGCCATCTAATTCAACTAAAGTTAAATTCATAAGATTAGATCTGAACTAATTAACATACCACTAGTTCTGATCTAAGCTACAGAACAAATTCAATTAAAGGATCTGACATGGATCAAAATAGATCTAACTTAGATGATATAGATCTATACAAATCAACAATATTCAGGTCTAATCTACAATGTTGATGTGGATCTTATACAGATCAAAACTCAAACTAATATTCAGATCTGATAATGAGCAACTCCTAATATTTACACAACTTCAGAAACAGGGAATAACAGATCTAGATAATGATAAACTGAGATAGGTCACTTTGTTGTCTTACCTCTGTAGGAGTCCATACCACACACAAGAGATGTACAGCCACTTGTATTTATTCTCAGAGAAAGTTCAGAATCATAGATCTACCATATAGGTTAGATCTCTTTCTTAGAGATGAAATCAACTTATTTGCCACTAGGAGGAGAAACCACCACACAGAAAATTTCTGTGATTAGACCCTTTCACACATAGAAAAACTCCAAGGGCCCAAACCCCATCAAGAAGAGTAGAGGTTAGATGCGTAGCTTAAAGGGGCTATGGCTCAAGTTAGGGGCCATAAGAGGCCACAGTTCACTGCAAGGAAACCTGAACTAAGGTTAGGAGGTCACGGTTGACAACAAGGTACCAGATCTGAGGTAAAGAGGCCATGGCTCAAAGAAGGAATCAGATCTGTGCTAGAGAGAGGTGACGGCAGCTTCAGTCTCCAACACATAGGTCACAGCAACAACAAAACAGCCTTGCAACAACCCTTGACACATTCCACATAAGAGGCACACAAGCTTCAAGGATCAGGAGGCCGAAACCTTGGATGATTGTACTGTTACACCACTCGGCCACTGTTGCAGAGGAGGGCCGCAGCTCACTAGAGGAGATTCGCTCACCTTTTGGAGGATAGCATAAAAGCACAAAAGAATTGTGCCAAAGGTAAGGGAGAAGGTCTATATTTATACTTTAGGCTAGGGGTTAGGCTAGGGGTTTAGTAAAAATAATAATTAAAATGATAATTAAAATTAACATATTTAATTAATATAAATATTAATTAAATATGTTATAAATTAAACATTTAATTAATATTTTCATAATGACCCCTAAAACAATAATACAAAACCCCAAATAAACACAAGCAGGGGTGAAGGGGGTTTAGGTGGGTTTACATGGTGGCAATACTTGTCCATTCATTTTCAAAGTGACCTTTTAACTTTATCATCATTGCATATGGGATACATCCCTCATGTGGTCATGCCCACCTACAAAGAGGGTCATACACCAACACACACCTGATCAAGAACAAGGTTGCCCCAGGACATTTCTGGGGTCTTATCCATCAAGGTAAAAGACCAATGATCAACCCATGCCCCAGGCATGGATACCCTGGAACATTTCCAGGGGCCTTAGACATATCTAGGGACTTTAACTGCTTGGTTCCAGACCAAGAACCCCAGTCATATACTCGGGGCTCTCTCAGGGGTCCTTACTGCTTGGTCCCAGACCAAGAACCCCAGTGATCTACTGGGGGCCTTTACAAGGGTCTTTTGCCATGGCACTGATTGTTTGGTCCCAGACCAAGAATCTCATGAGTGTAGTGGGGGCCCTAGATCTTGGCTAGGGTCTTTTCCATCCTCCCAGAGAATGACTCTTGCAGCTGCTTTAAATTCAACACTCCCTCTCAGCAAGAGGCATTCTCAGTTACACCAAGCTTGTCACAAAAATATACAAACTTTGTCAGTGATAGTGGCTTGGTAAAAATATCTACCCTTAGTTTTGCCGTCGGAACATATTGAATGCTGAGGACATTCTTCTGAACCATGTCCCAGACATAGTGGTATAACACTGGATTCTCGGTGAACTTTATACAACTTTGATTGTCACAGTGAATGACTGTGGGTTCAAGCTATGAACTGAACAAGTCTGAAAGTAGCTTCCTTAGCCACACTGCTTCTCTGCTAGCAGCACTTGCAGCAATGTATTTTGTTTCTGCAGTGCTTTGGGCTATGGAGCCTTGTTTCCTGCTGGACCAAGAAATCATGGCTGAACCCAAACTGAAGCAATATCCGAAAGTGCTCTTCCGATCCATTGTACTGCCCATCCAATCTGAATCTGTAAAACCATGGAGCATTACACCTCCACTGGAAGTGTATTTGAGACCATAAGCTATAGTTCCCCGAACATATATCAGAATATGCTTCACAACAACCATATGTATATGCTTCGGTTCACACTTGAACTGACTGAGAGCATTTACTGCATAGCAAATGTCTAGTCTCGTATGTACGAGATACATCAAAGACCCAATGATCTGTCGATATAAGGTGGGGTCTTCTAGATCTGAACCTGTGACCCGATCTTGTAGTTTCTTTAGATTAGAGATCATTGGTGTGGACATGGACTTGCAGTCCATCATGTCAAATCTATGAAACACATCAATTCCATATTTACCCTGTGAGAGAAAGATCTCTCCTGGTTTCTGCCAAACCTCCAAGCCCAAAAAATAGTGCACGAGCCCCAAGTCTTTCATTTCAAACTCTGCAGAAAGCTCCCTCTTAGTCTGAGCTATCAAGTTTTCCTCTCCAGTGAGGAACATATCATCCACGTATAAGACTATGATAACTGGATAATTTTGTACAATCTTTATATAAAGATTTGGATCTGCTATGCTCTTGGTGAATCCAAGACTTTGTAGAAAACTGTCTATTCTACCATACCAAGCTTTTAGAGCTTGTTTTAACCCGTACAAGGCTTTCCTGAGTTTGCACACATGAGATCTTTTATCATACATCATGAAACTTTTAGGCTGCTCGATGTATACTTTTTGCTCAACTTCACCATTAAGAAAGGCAGTGTTAACCTCTATTTGGTGAAGTTTCCAACCAAAATCTGCTGCAAGAGATATAATAACCCTGATTGAAGTATACCTGGCAACTGGAGCAAAAATCTCATCATAGTCAATTCCTTCTTTCTGGGAGAAACCACGAGCTACAAATCTCGCCTTGTATTTCTCAATACTACCATCTGTTGCATGCTTTATTTTATAAAGCCATTTTGAAGTTACCACTGATTTTCCATGAGGTCTAGGAACTACTGTGCATACATCATTATTTAGAATAGAATCATATTCTTCATTCATGACATCTTTCCATACTTGATGTTTGGAGGCTTTTACAAATGTGGAAGGTTTTGAATCAATCACAATATTTAAATTTGCTATGAGACCGGAGTACTTATCTGGTTTCTTGCTTTCTCTGAAGGTGCCCTTAGGAGCTGAATGTTTTTCTGTGTCTTTCAAAATTTTCTGACACCAGGCTGGCTTCCTTTTAATGGGAGGTATCTCCATTGGAAACTCAACAATATCCCTCGAGGGATCCACTCGAAGTTCTGAGGTTTCCTCCCTCTGCTCATCTGGTAGAGGAGAATCTGAAGAATCAAGTGGTGGAGCTTCCTGCTCCTCTGAATCACATGGAAGTTCTTTGGCCCGACGAAAGGCTGCTTCTTCATGAAAAGTCACGTCTATGCTTACTTCGATGAAATTTTGACCTGGGATATAAATCTTGTAAGCTTTTGAGGTTTCACTGTATCCCACAAAAGTTCCTTTATTTCCGGAGGGCTCTATCTTAGTCCTCTTCTCTTTTGAAATGTGAATATAGGCTAGATTGCCAAAGATTCTTAAATGATCAACTGAGGGCTTAGTTCTGGTGAAAACTTCCTCAGGTGTTTTTGTTTCAAGAGCTTTGTGTGGACATCGATTCTGAATGTAGACTGCAGTACTGGCAGCCTCGGCCCAGAGAGATAAAGGTAGGTTTTGGTCATACATCATGGCCTTGGCTGCTTCATAGATAGTTCTATTCTTTCTTTCAACAACCCCATTCTGTTGGGGGTTGTATGACACAATTAGCTCCCTTTTAATTCCAGCAACTCGACAGAGTTCATCGTATTTGAAGGAGTCAAATTCTTTACCATTATCTGTTCTGAAAACGCGGATGCGTTTGCCTGCTTGATTTTCAACAGGATTCTTGAAATCTTGAAATCTGCTAAAAGATTCATCTTTAGTCTTTGAGAAATAAATCCAAGTTTTACGCGAACAATCGTCAATAAAAATGATATAATAAATACAACTATTCATGGAAGGGGCAGTAATGGGCCCACAAAGATCAGAATAAATTAGGTCTAAAATGCCATTTGATTTTCTGTTACTAAGAGGATAGGGTTTCTTTGTATTCTTACCAAGCGAACAACCTTTACAAACACTATCATGCTCAAAATAAAATACTGGCATACCTGTCACCATCTTTTGCAAACCTGGAAGTACATTGTAGTTGAGATGTCCAAGTCTTCTGTGCCAAAGCTCGCAATGATTTACCGTCTCGTGAGCTAGGGCTTGAACAACCTGACCTGAAATTTTATAGAGTCCACTCTCACGAGTTCCAATAGTTATAACAGTGGTTATATCTTCATTTGAGAGCCACAAGAGGGCCTTCCCTTTGGAGAAAGCTATTTAATAACCTTTACTTTCTAACACTGGAACAAAGATTAGATTTTTCTTTAGACCAGGGACATAAATAATTTCATTAATATGAAAGATATTACCTGATTGAAATTGGAAAGAGGTAGATCCGAACCCTTTTATGTCATAGGTGCCATCATCACCTAGCTCCACCTTTGCCTTGAATTTATTGTCTTGATAGTTTGCAAGGTTTTGTTTGAAGCCTGTCATGTGCCTGAAAACACCACTATCTATTAACCAAATCTCCTTTGATTTGGTAATAGTACCAGAAAGAGATGAGATAATATAATATTCCTTATGTTGTTTTTGTTCCTTTGTGACAACCCTAATTTGTCTTCTTTGAGGCTCCTCTTGAGGTTTAGCCTCTTCAGCGACAACTGAGGCTTGGAATCTTCCTCTTCTTTTCTGCTGAGATGGAGGATTTTTGCAGTCTCTTGCATAATGTCCTAGCTTATTGCAGTGAAAACATTTAACTTTAGATAAATGAGGATTTAGGTGAGATAGTTTACCTTGAGGTTTTTTACATTTTCCTTTAACTTGAGGGAACTTCTTCCATTTCTTGGTTTTCGCTGAAAGGGCATGATCTCTTAGAAGTGAAGATTCATTTCTGTTTTTAAGTCTTCCTTCTTCTTCTAAGCAGTTATGTCATAATCTTTCAAAGTTACGCTGGACTTCTCTTCCATTTACAGATACAAGAAAAACTCCTCATGACTCAGGAAGTCCATCAAAAACAGTTTGCACAAGGTCATCATCATCTACATGAACTCCTATTGCAATAAACTGATCTTTAATTTGAACAATTTTGGAGAAGAAGGTAGCAACTGAATCATCTTTACCCATTCTAAAAGTACGTCGTTGTTTCTTCAATATTATTTTCTGAGTTGGTGCCTTCTTTTCATAGAGGTTTGCCAAAGCATCAAAACATTCTTTCGCAGTTCCGAGGTGACCAATGATTGGCATCATGTTGTCCTTAACAGAATAAAAAATGAATCTCTTAGCCTTGGCTTGTTTCTTCCTGTAAGCTGCCCTAGCTTTATTTGAAATGGGTTCTTCAATAACCCTAGTAATCAGTTCTTCTAGATCATTCTCTTCAAGAATGTTTAGTATCCTGGATTTCCAAGCATTGAAGTTGGAGGCCCCTATAAGTCTGTCTTCAATTTTCACTGAAGTGGAGGCCATGTTTGGATCTGAAATAGTTTAGATCTCTGCAAAACAACCTTAACTAGTGGATCTGTGCATGCTCAAAAATTATATCCTACACCCTAGGCTCTGAAACCATGTTAGAGTTAGGAAAGTAAGAGTAGAAAAACACTGTCTTTCAATTTCAGTTAGATAGAAAACATTAGAACAGAAAATCACTGCAACACTGAACCGTTGAACATAGAAAAATCAAATCAGAAAAGAACAATGATTTGATTTGAATCTTTTAAACGAAATCTGAGTGTGTGTAGCACTCAAATCTAACCAGGCAGCAATCTAATTCAACTAAAGTTAAATTCATAAGATTAGATCTGAACTAATTAACATACCACTAGTTCTGATCTAAGCTACATAACAAATTCAATTAAAGGATCTAATATGGATCAAAATAGATCTAACTTAGATGATATAGATCTATATAAATCAATAGTATTCATGTCCAATCTACAATGTTGATGTATATCTTATACAGATCAAAACTCAAACTAATATTAAGATCTGATAATGAACAACTTTTAATATTTAAACAACTTCAGAAATAGGGAATAACAGAGTCCATACCACACACAAGAGATGTGCAACCACTTGTATTTATGCTCAGAGAAAGTTCAGAGTCATAGATCTACCATATAGGTTATATCTCCTTCTTAGAGATGAAAATGACTTATTTTCCACCAGGAGGAGAAACCACCACACATAAAATTTCTGTGATTAGACACTTTCACACACAGAAAAACTCCAAGGGCCCAAACCCCATCAAGAAGAGCAAAGGTTAGATGCGTAGCTTAGAGGGGTTGCGGCTCAAGTCAGGGGCCAAAATAGGCCACGATTCACTACAAGGAAACCTGAACTGAGGTTAGGAGGCCACGGTTGACAACAAGGTACTAGATCTGAGGTAAAGAGGCCATGACTCAAAGAAGGAATCGGATCTATGCTAGAGAGAGGTGACGACAGATTCAGTCTCCAACACACAGGTCACAACAACAACAGAACAACCCTGCAACAACCCTTGACACATTTCACACAAGAGGCACACAAGCTTCAAGGATCAGGAGGTCGAAAACTTGGAGGACTGTACTGTTACACCACTCAACCACTGTTGCAGAGGAGGGTCACAACTCACTAGAGGAGATCCGCTCACCTTTTGGAGGATAGCATAAAAGCACAAAAGAATTGTGCCAAAGGTAAGGGAGGAGGTCTATATTTCACTTTAGGCTAGGGGTTTAGTAAAAATAATAATTAAAACTAACATATTTAATTAATATAAATATTAATTAAATATGTTATAAATTAAACATTTAATTAATATTTTCATAATGACCCCTAAAACAATAATATAAAATCCCAAATAAACTCAAGTAGGGGTGAATGGGGTTTAGGTGGGTTTACATGGTGGCAATACTTGTCCATTCATTTTCAAAGTGACCTTTTAACTTTATCATCATTGCGTATGGGATACAACCCTCATGTGGTCATACCCACCTACAAAGAGGGTCATACACCAACACACACCTGATCAAGAATCAGGTTGCCCTAGGACATTTCTGGGGTCTTATCCACCAAAGTACAAGACCAAGGATCAACCCATGCCCCAGGCATGGGTACCCTGGAACATTTCCAGGGGCCCTAGACATATCTAGGGACTTTAACTGCTTGGTCCCAGACCAAGAACCCCAGTCATATATTGGGGGCCCTCTCAGGGGTTTTTACTGCTTGGTCCCAGACCAAGAACCCCAGTCATCTACTCGGGGCCCTTACAAGGGTCTTTTGCCATGACACTCACTGTTTGGTCCCAGACAAAGAACCCCAGGAGTGCACTGGGAGCCCTAGATCTTGGCTAGGGTCTTTTCCATCCTCCCGGAAAATGGCTCTTACAGCTACTTTAAATTCAACAATGAGTTATTATGCACTTAAGACAATTCTAATGTGAAAATTATGGATCTAAGAAGATAATGCTCCAAATATACTTTGCAGGGCCAAGTGGTGACTATGTTAGCACATGATAATTCAAATATGGATAGTTAGTAATGTATGAGAATCCACTATAGATTTTTAAAAGCATTGTGGAGGTTACATGATGGTTTCAAAACCAAAACCTAACCTTAATATTTGCTATCAAAAACTTAACCAATGGAAGGAAAATAGTTTATTTTTTGTCTTACTGTTACATTATGTGTGCAAAGATGTGGAGGAGCTTATTTATTTTTGATTTGTTTTTAATCTTTTTTAAACTTTTATTTTGTTTTTAAAATTTTGGCTTTTTACCTTTCTTTAATTCTTTTTATCATTTGTTAAATTGTTAATTATTTAATTTAATTTAAATTATTAAAAAAATCATTTTTTTCCAAACATTCCGTATTGTTTTATTTAATTTCACATTTTCTATTTTTTTCTCATTTTTTTTATTATGTTTTTGGTTATAACCATGCATATTTTAAGGTATTTATTTGAAATAGTATCGATTATCAAACCATGATTTCAAACAAAGTGTTAAGTTCAGGCTAAAAAAAGAATCGATACCATCATTTTTCGATTCGGAAGGTGATTTTAAAGTTTTTGTTCACAACGATAGAAGTTTTTAAGGCCAAAGTGTCAATCAAGTCATAATTATAACCGTGAAAAAAAATGGGTGCTACTGAGAGCATCACTTTTTGATTTAGGGGTCGATTTTAAGGTTTTTCTCTGCAATGGTATCGGTGGTTAAAACCATGGTTCTAAACAAATTGTAAATTTAACCACCCTTCAAAAAAGAAAAGTGTCACTGGTAACACCACTTTTGAAACAAGGTTTAAACAACAAAATATGACCTTTAAAAATGAGAACTCTTGAGGGTTCTCATCAAGTAGGTAACTACATTGTAATTGGAAGGATATGACATAAAATTTACGATGGTTATGACTGTCAAGTTGTTAATGACACATCTAGAGGTTGAGTGTCCCTTTGAAATAAATAAATAAATAAATAAATATACAAACACACACACATACACTCACATATAATCGAGACTATGGAGAAAACCCATGACTCTTATGTGGACACTGAGATCTGACATGGAGGAGCCCAGGTGGAGTTGGGCCTACATGGGGTGACCACACAATAGAAGGTAAATCCTTGGTGGAAGAGTCAAAGGTGGTTTTAGAATGGTGGTAAGTGGTATTGTGGAGGTTAGAAGAGTGGTTTTAGAAACAACATTTTCCCCTATGTAATTGCTAAATATGTAACAAGCATCTTAGGTGGTTTTAAAACTGTGGAGGCATGGGGTGGTGTTAAATATTGACATGTTCACCCTTCACAATTGATGGATGCATGTCACGTGTCCATTTGGGACTACCATTGAAGGAACAAGTGCGCCAAGGACGAAAAAAGGGACATCGTAATCATATCGTTCTCGAGATTGGTGCCACATTGAAGAATCCAGGGGCACAATAAGGCCTAAGACCCCACATAATATATATATATATATATATATATATATAGAAAGGTAAAGCAGATATAAATAATTAAAGACACCACAACGACATAAAGAGATTAAACATGGGCAAGTTAAAGTGACATAGCGGGAGCAAAGGGAGATGTGACTAGACTAGACGTTGACACATATGCATCACTATCATATCATTCATGCCGTGTCAACAAGATTCCACATCAACAAAAGAAAATTTTGTTTTAAAAAACAAGTCTGGAGAAAAAAATCTTGTTTTGCCAATAACATGAGCATATATGAAAATGACAATAAGGGGACTTTCTGTTCTTTTCCCGCATATGCCCGCAGGCCCTTTCCCCCTCGCCCTTTTCTCGCCCTTTCTCTGGTCTCCTCCAGGTGATTCCCCTCTCCTTTTTCTGTCAGCCTTTTCAGGCT
>ML815849.1:0-22728 GCA_009831015.1 Picea engelmannii | reverse complement strand
CCTAGTGGACTACTTCCCGGACCCGACCGATCTCCCGCCTTAGACCTCGCCACATGGCAGTCCGCTCTTGTTCCTCGTCGACTCAGACCCTCCCGACCCTACTCCACTGCCTCCCCCCCTGAACTACTCCACCAACCCTCTGGAACTCTTCACCTCCTCCTCCAGCTCCCTCCCACCTCCCCCTCTACTCTTAGAAGTCTACTCTTCCCTTCCTCCCTCGTTTCCCTTCTCTCCAACCCAACACACCCATAACCCTCCATTCCCCCCCTCGCTTACTAATTACCTCCCCGACCTACCCTAGCAAAACCCCTCCTCGACACTAGACTACTGGGTGCCTCCCCCTCTCCCGAACACAATTCCTCTACAACCACCCCCTACACTAGACCCCTCCCCTGAAGGTTTTCTCCACCTGGAACTAGGGTTACCCCCTTCCTGGTTTTACCCAGACCTTGAGCAAGCCTTTCCCCCTCCCACTAGCACACCCAAGGAGATTGGGCTCATAGCTTCTAGCTTGGACCCTTCAAATCTAAATGGTTGGGATGACATATTAGGTGACTCCTCGGGCACTCTTGGCCCCCCAACAAATACTACACCTCCACCCAACTTAAATCACAAGAAGCGCAAAAGAAACAAGTGCATCTCGACTACAACTATAGAATCGAAAATCATCATTGGTTAGGATATCACTATGGTGGAAGTCGCAGATATGGATGATAAAACCTTGGTGGGGAAATCATATGGGCATCACTTCAGCTTCAAAACCATGCAATCCTGGGTCTCAGATTCTTGGCGCGACTCTCCCCCACAACTCAACAGACTCTCAAAATGATGGTTTATTTTAAAATTCGCCAATCACACCTTAGCCGAAAAATCCCTTCAAAGTGGTTGGAGCATCGACTCCACCCATGTACTCCTGAAAAAATGGGAACCCACCTTCGATGCAACCACATAAAGGATGGATACCATCCCCATTTGGGTTTGCCTTCCAGGACTCCCACCTCAGTATTGGTCGGAAAAATGTTTCCAAGTGATTGGAAACAAATTAGGGACTTTCATCAAAGCAGATATGTCATTCAAGGAAACTAGAGAAATGATTGTTGCTTGAATTCTTGTTTCCCTCAATATCAGGTTTAGTCTACAAAAATGATTCAAAATGATGGACGGAGGACGCGCTCGCATGCATATTTTAGACTATGTAGGGATCCCCTTCTATTGCAGACACTGCCATGAACATGGACACATACTGAGGGATTGTCAACAATCATTTCATGGTCGTTTTTCAAACTTGCCTCCTGCAGAAAACTTACTGCGCCACATACTCTTTTCCAATCGCAACGACTGCAAAACCAGCTCGTCACACACCCTTGGAGCACCCACAACTTTCAGGAAAGAAACAAGCAATACCAGAGAGCAGACAGACTACCTCAAGCAATGAAGCTCAGCCACAAGCCCCCTCGGATGGAAGCCTCTCCAACCGCTGACCCCCCCACCAGTCAACTTTCGCGCTCACCTCTCCACACATTAGTTGGTAAGCATCTAACTTATCCTGTCCATTTTCCTATCAACAGTTTCATTCACTCTTTTCATTTATTAAAACTGGAACCCCCCCCTTGCCTCTTCCTCTAAAAACCCCTCCTCGTCTGGCTCTGAGAACTTAGTTGTCAGATTCAACCTCAGAAAACCACAACATCTTGATTCCAAAATCTGATGGGATCGAGCTTGGCATAGTGTCGGGTATACAAAAATAAAAAAAGGTCGCGACCGATCTTCCCACCTCTCCAAAGCACAAAATCGCGCTTTACTTGACATTGCTTTTGGAAGACAAAGATCCATTTTTGGGGCCCTTAGAGCATTGCAAACCCCAACATGGGTTTCCCCATGAAATTCCTCTCCTACAATAGCTGGGGTTTGGCAAGTCCCCCAAAAAAACTTGCGTTAAAAAGGCTGATCACACTACATCAGGCTGCCATAATTCTACTACAAGAAACGATGTCTATGGAAGCTACAATATCCTTTGCCCTTGAATCCCTCTTGCCTTCCTGACAATTCCTTGGGATAGATGCAACAGGACACTTGGGTGGTCTTGCAGTTGGTTGGTGCAAAAAATCAGTCAAGCTACAAAATTCTTGGGCATCAGAGTCTTCCCTAGGGGTTGATATTTTCCTGGAGGGATTGGGGTTAAAACTCAGGCTTATAAATGTGTATGGTCCCTACTCTGATCATATAACTTTTTGGGATACACTCTTCAAAAAGAACCTCTTGAAAGAGAAACCTTTGGTTCTTGGTGGAGACCTAAACCTCTCCCTTGGAAATGCTGAAATTATGGGTTTCATTGATCTTCCAACCATCAAGCTTCTTCCCACTTGGAAAAACTTGAGAACTGGTGATGCCAAGGTGGAAAAAAGATTAGATCTCTTTCTTGTACACAAATCTCTTCTAAACTCACCCTTTCAACTAAAACAATGGATTAGCAGCGGAGGAGACTCATACCACCACCCTATTTGGTTGGAACTAAACCCTGGGCCAAATAAACCAACCCTTCCATTCAAATTCAATGCAAACTGGATTGGGGACGAAGAATTCCAGTCTTTGGTCAAAATAAATTGGAAGATTTACGATCCAGCAGAGGGCTCCCCTGCTGTTGTACATTTTGTGGAAAACTTAAAGCGATTAAAAAAACTGACCTTAACTTGGGCCAGTGGAAAGCGCATTAGAGAAGAAGCTGAACTAAGACAAATCAAAGAACAACTTGAACATTTCTCCTTCTCTAAGGGGGGAGGTTATCACACACAAAAATCAAAAGAAAACATAAGATCACTAGAGACCCGTCGCAAAAAGATCCTGGACGAAAAAGACGCCGAATAGCGCCTCAAAAGGAGAGCCATTTGGCTGGACAAAGGAGATGAAAACACAAAATTCTTCTATGCTTTTGCGAAAGGGAGAAAGGCCACAAACACTATCTGGAAATTACAAGGCCAAGGGGACTCTCCAACCACCTCTGTTGAGGATCCAACACAGCGACAGATCACACATTTCAAAACCCTCTTTAAAGCCGATTCAAGAGAAAACATTGCAGACATTATTAAATCGGCTCTCTACTTCCCCAATTTTGTGGATGAAGATGCAAACACATATCTCGTTTCTGAAGTTACAGAAAAAGAACTAAAAGAAACCATTCAGAGTTTCCAAAAAGATAAAAGCCCAGGGCTAGACAGATGGACCGTCGAATTCTTTGGGGCCTTCTTTGATATAATAAGAGCATACCTTCTTCAGGTTGTAGAGGAATCAAGGAAAAATGGGTAGATATATGTACCTATAAATACAACCTTTATCACTCTCATACCCAAAAAAGATGAACCTCAATCCTTTGATGATTTCCGACCCATCTCTCTCTACAACTGTCTCTATAAAATTATAGCCAAAATTATTGCGAGAAGACTAAAATCCATCCTCTCAAACAACAATATCTCAAAAGAGTAATTTGGGTTTCTGCAAGGAAGACAAATACATGAAGCTATCAGAGTAGCTCAGGAAACTCTACATAGCCTAAAAATCACAAAATCCCCAGGAGCCATTCTAAAAATTGACCTGTCAAAGGCTTTCAACAGAGTAAACTGGTCCTACATTATACTCGTTCTCACTCATTTGGATTTTGAAGTTCCATTTATCAAATGGATCATGGCCTGCCTAAACTTAGTCTCTTTTTATTTACTAATAAATGGGGCAACCACCCCTTTCTTCCACTCTTAATGAGGTCTAAGGCAAGGATGCCCACTCTCACCTCTTCTCTTTCTCTTGGTGGCCGAGTGCCTTAGCGGAGCTATAAACCATGAAGTCCGCTCTGGGAATCTTACTGGAATATCGATCGCCCCAGGCTACAAAATCACCCACCTTCTCTTTGTGGATGACATACTACTTTTCTGCAACAGCCGACGACGGGATATTCGAGAAATTGACTAAGATTTTAAAAATGTTTCATATTTCCACGTGCATGATCATAAATGTACATAAATCAACAGTCTCGTTTTATCGGATGGAAGAGGGAACAAAAGATTTTTTCAAATCCATTTTCCCCTTCGAGATTTTGAATTTCCAAGAAGGAATAAAATACCTCGGGTTTCACTTAAAACCAAATGATTATCGGAAGTTAGACTGATGATGGCTACTAGAAAAACTAGAAAACAGATTAAAAGGCTAGAGCTTCAGGTGGCTATCGAGAGCAGGAAGGCTCACTTTGACAAAATCGATACTAGAAGCCATTCCAGTCTATTGGATGTCTCTAGCATGGATCCCCAAAGGCTTACTAGAAAAATCCAGAAAACTTTGCTTTCGTTTTATCTGGTCTGGCACACAGGAAGCTTTCACAACACCCTGGGCCAAATGGGATCTTTTAGCTCGCCCCAAAACTTTGGGGGGATGGGGTCTAAAAAACATTTTCCTGTTTGCAAAAGCTCTGGAAACCAAATCTGGTTGGAGATTACTCACCACAGACAGTCTTTGGTCAACTATTCTAATACAAAAGTACATAAGACCGAATTCTCTTGAAGACTGGATTCAAAAACCTGAAAAACAACTCACAAACTGCTCCATTATTTGGAAATCTATCAAAAATTATTTTCAGGTAATATCTGATGGACTAGCATGGAAAGTGGGCAATGGATCCCCTTTACGAATAGGATTGGACGCTTGGATGGGAAATGGGGTCAATCATTCACTAAGGCCCGAGTTGATTGACAGTCTACACCAACAGGGTAATTACTACCTCACACAGGTACCAGACCCCTACACCACAAACATCTGGCAACAAGGTTGGAAAAATGCTGAAGCCCTCGGGTTACATCATCCACTCTCAAAACCTTGGAACAGATACATCTTGTCCCTCCAATCCATCCACATATGCATCACAGAAGAAGAAGATGAGCTTGTATGGCACAAATCTCCTCTTGGGATTTACACCCCAAAGCTGGGATATATCACATTAAATATTGACCTACAACAAGGAGAACCAACCTGGTGGTGGAGAGGACTCTGGAAAATAAAGTGTCACCAAAAAGCAAAAAATTTCATGTGGTGTGTACTCAATAAAAAATCCCCCACTTGGGACAACATGAGAAAAATAAGCATTTAAGGACCTGGATGGTGTTCCCTTTGCAAAGAAGAAAATGAAAACAACACTCACCTCTTCATCCATTGCCACTTCTCAAAACAGGTCTGGCAGGACTCCTCTCTACTCTTAAAACATAGACTCACATGGGAGGGATCTTCCGTTGAAACAACTTGGCAACACTGGATCCATAAAAAAACCCACAGAAACGTACTAGCCTTTCCCTTTATCATCTGTTTGGGGATCTGGATAGAACGCAACAAGGAAATATTTCAAGACAAACCCTCCCTTCTCGAACTCACAACTGCCATAGGACTTGCAATTCTCTCACATTTCCCACAGGAAAAATCTTCCCTTCCCACGCCCTCCGCCCCCTCTCTTCCTTTTGACGCTACAAAGCCTTGGGATTTTTTTGACGGAGCCTCACAAAATCAACTTTGCGGAGGTAGTGCATCCCTTTACCTCTCCAACAAACACTTCTTCAAATTAAAAATGGGACTGGGAACATGAACAAACAACCTTGCTGAACTCTTGGCCCTAAAGCTACTTCTACAATTTGTTGGGGAAAAAGGGGTCCAAAATCTCCAAATTTTTGGAGATTCCAAAATTGTAATCAACTGGGCTAGAAAACAACAATCCTTCTACAACATCTTTTTGCAACCAATATTAGAGGAAATATTCAGAGTGCTACACATGCTTAATGATTACTCTTTCAAACATGTTTACAGGGAATGAAACCAACTAGTTGATTCTCTCTCAAAAGATGGACTACATCTTCCACATGGAACTTAACACATTTTGGAAACAAAGGAAGAAGACACTCTGAGTTCTTCCACCGCCCCTTTATAGAGTCCTTGGGATAAAACTCCATCCAGTACTATACTGTTTTTTGATTTTTTTTGGAAAAAAACAGTCCTATCATAAGATCGACTTTGGCAAAGTACATTGTCACTCATAGAAAACTTATAGGATTTCTGCAAATCTGATCGGCATTAATATATATGTATCACTCAATGTAATGCAATTTCTCATTTTGAGGACAAAAGGATAACACACCTGATGAAAATCAGATGGAAAGTTCTCAACGCATACAAAATGTAATTTTGTCTCTACGAATGAATAAATTTACGCTTTTTTTTCCATGAAAAAAAAAACATGAGCATATAAGGTCATAATGGGATGAAATTTTAGGTGTAAATCGATAGTGACGAGGACTACAAATGTGTTAATGAGGGTAATAGTGCATATTCGATACTAGAATCCTTAAAAAAGGCAATTAGTAATTTTTAAAGAACATGATGGTACTCATTGCTAGCAGCTTTGTTGATGGTGAATTTGAATAGTTAGGAGTAGAAGTAGGTGTGAAGAAACCCAGTTGGCCATTTGGTTAGATTCCAAGGGGTTTGAAGTGAAGTGTAAAAATAGTGCTAGATCCACAATTCTTTTTGGCAGTTTCTAAAACCATCAATGGAGGAAAAGGAACCCAGGGTGACAAACCTAGAAAAAATTAGTCGACATTTGATCTCTTTAACAAAATAGACAACTTTTTCCTAGTGAGCTTTTTTTAGTTTTGCTCCATTTGAACTTCGATCTCAATTTTTGCCAAAATTTGTATGGGTGAAGTGGAAAAATGTCAACGTTGACAATTTCAAATTAATGCAGAAAATGTCCGGGGTATCAGATCACGAATCTAAAAGTTGTTAAGTACTCACAATCAAAAGTATTATCAACACTTGATATAAATGTTTTCCTTGTTCTCATTGTATTTTCTTCTATAGGTGGTAGAATTGGTCTTTGAGCTTGATTGCACTTGTGAGAAAAATGTAGAAATTGGGTAGAAGTGGCAACCTCTAAGAGATATAATTTTTATCTCAAAGCTTAGAATTAAGCATAGGTATAGTCATTGGAAAGGTGATGCAAAAGATAATATAATAGAAGGTTCTATTTTTCAAAATAAGTTCCTAGTTATTTCAGGAAGTGCGCAGAACAAAGCTTTTGGGATTGATTAAACAAGGTAATTATCAATGTGGTAGACTGCCAAAGTAGCTTCAAGTTGGGGAAAGGAGTGTAGGATGATATGTGAGTATAGAAAATATGAAAATAACCGAGGAGGACTATAGATACTTCATCACGGTTCTTGCACAATGGTTTGGAGGCACAATTGGAAGGAAAAAATTCGGACAATCAAAGGTTTTTGATAAAAAGATGGTTGAATACCCTAAGTGAAGAGGATTAAAGGTTATTGTAGATTTGATTTTAGGATCAATCATGATCCAGATTTAGGAGCGGAACAAACTGATTAACAAACTAAATACAATAAACACAGAGATATGAATAATAACACAAATATCCAGTGAGCAATATCTTCTATTAAATAATGAAATAGGCTGAAATTGTAAAACTGCATAACTGAAAACTTGCTCGAATAGTGGTAGCTATCTCTGAGAAGAGATGTGGTTGCTACGCGCATACGTCTGAGAAAAATCGATTACAATCAAGGTCCATAGGCCTTTTTGATATTACTCATGAATGCCAAAACCCTAGACATCCAAAAAAGTTGGGGTAATTTGGTACCTCAACTTCCTAGGGCCATAACTTTTTCATACGACCTCCGTTTTAGGCACCTGATAGCACATTGGAAAGGTCTTTCAGAGAAATACACATTCTGCTGTCAAACTCTGACTCCATTTACAATTTGATTGCGGCAAGCGAAAAAATGTTTAGGGCCCCAAAACGGCCTTGGAAGTACAACAAGATGTGTTGACATGAAAACATACAAAATAAGCTAGTTGGATTAGGCGAGAGGCCACTTGTATCCACCTGGAAGATGTGTGGGGATTTATACAACCCCATAAGTGTAGAACCCACAATTACAACACAATACAAAAGAATGTGATGAACAAAAACTGACACGAGGAGCTAGTTGGATTAGGTGGGGGGCCACCAATATCAACTCGGATCAATCCTCCCCCCTTAGGAAGCAATGGTCTCCATTGCATTGAGTTCCCCGATCAGGTGAGGAAACTTCTATTGGATTTGGCTCCAAGTGAGCCACTTACTTTGGTGTAGGAGTTGCCCTGCCTTGACAACCTGATAAAGCTGGATCAACTGCTGGCAAGTTCCCTTGACTTGTGTGTCCACTATCTGATCAGTGGATGCTTGTTCCATGCAGTCAGGGTTGAGCTCTGTTGGTGTTATCTGTTCTGCGATATTAGACGTGTCCAATAATGGAGGAAAATATGGCCAAAGGAGGTCCACATTGAATACTGGATGAAACCCAAGGAAGGGTGGAGTGTTGAGCTCAAAATCATTGCTACCCACAACCTTGGTGATAGTGTAAGGGCCATAATGAAGTGGGCGAAGCTTCCAATGGGGCCCAGTGAGACGCTCCTTCTGCAGATGTAACCAAAATTTGTCGCCAACCTGAAACTGGTGTGGTACCCTATGTTGATCATGGCACTGCTTGTACTTAGCATTGGATTTCCGCAAAATTTCCTGGACTTGTTGGTGGATGTGCTGAATCCACCCAATGAATCCGGTGGATTTGTTGATCGCATACTGATAAGGGGAAGAGTCTGTCTATGCGGTGGAAAAAGAGAATGCAACATCAATGGGTCCGAAGGGTTGGAATCCCAGGCCCACTTGAAATGGGATATGGTGAGTGGAACTATGGAGAGCCCTGTTGTAACTGTGTTGGACATATGGAAGACTCTCGTCCCATGTAAGTGGATGCTTAGAATTGTACATGCGCATGATTTGCACAATCATCCGATTGACAACCTCTGTTTGACCATTGGTTTGGAGGTGGAAAGTAGTAGATTTTGTGAGCTTGGTGTCCAACAGAGACCAGAGACTCGACCAAAAGGTGCTGAGGAACTTGTTGTCTCAGTCGAAGATGATGGAATGTGGTATCCCAAAGTGGACCCACAATCATTTGAAGAAGAGCTTGGCAATATCTACCGCTGTGACATTCTTCTTAGAGGTTGTGAGGATGGCCATCTTCAAAAACCGATCAACGACCACAAATATGCAGTCATTTCCTTGATTGGTGGATGACAAGCCATACATGTAATCCATTGAGATGGATTCCCAAGGCTTCTCGAGAATAGGAAGAGGGGTATATAAGCCTTGCTTCTTGATGAATGGCTTGGCAATGGCATAGACAGTGCAAGATATGATATACTTGCTGACGTCCTGTCGAAGTTTTGGCCAATAAAAATGTTTCTGAAGGATGGCCACAATTTTCTCTATGCCAAAATGTCCTGTCACCCGACTGTAGTGAGATTCCCAAATCAGCTTTGCACGCTCGCTTGTAGGAACACAGAGATGGCCCAGGTGGCATAAGAGTCCGTCCTGAATGGGAAAATCAATGACAGTTGCGCATGTACCCAAGAGCTGATATGTGGTGGCGAAGTACAGATCTTGCTGATAAAGTTGGGGCCACTTAGATGCTTCATGTCCGTAGGAATGGAACATAGTCGTGAGTGCAGCCACGGGGGGCCAAATGAGGCAGTCAACGACACTATTGGAGATACATGTCTTATACTTGATGTTGAGATGAAACTGTTGCAGATAGGTGGACCACTTCTGATGGCGGTCGTTCTGCAATTTCCCCTGTGTCTGTATGAACTTCAGAGGCTTGTGATCAATGTGTATGATTGTCTCTTTTTCTAGAATGTAATGTTTCCATTAAAGACAAGCTTGTACAATGGAATACATTTCCTTGTCATAGGTGGGGTATTTCCAAACAATATCCGAGAGTGTCTCACTATGGTATGTCACCGAATGCCCGTGCTCAGTGAGAACTACGCCCACAACATAGTCAGAGGCATCAGTCTCAATCTCGAATGGTTGCTGCAGATCGAGCAAGGAGAGTACTGGAGATGAGCACAAATGATACTTCAGATCATCGAATGCTCGTTGCTTCTCCTTCCCCCACACGAACTTGGCCCCACCACCGCCCTTGGTCATCTGCCTGAGGGCCCATGCAATATGGGAGAATCCCAACATGAACTGTCAGTAGAAGTTCGCTAGCCCCAAAAAGCTCCGAATCTCAGTCAATGTGGTTAGGGCTGGCCAGTCACAGATGACTTGGATATTAGCTGGATCAACATGTACCCCATGCTCATCAACAATGTAGCCCAAATATTGGACCCTATTCATGCCAAAATAACATTTCTCCAAGTTGGCATACAACTTGTGCTGCCATAGAGTGCTCAAAACCCACTGAATATGCTGCAAGTGCTCCTCCCATGTTCTGAAGATGAGGTTGTCGTCCAAATATACCAAGACAAAGGAGTTGGTGAAGGGTCTCAACACATCATCCATCAACCTCATGAAAGTGGTTGGTGCATTTGTTAAGCCAAAGGGCATGAATAGCCATTCGTAGAGATCTTTAGACTTGAAGGCTGTCTTCCGTACATCAGTTGGTTCGATGAGAACCTGGTGGTAGCCAGAATTTAGGTCAATTTTGCAGAAGAACTTTGCCCCCTTGAGTTGGTCAAGAAGGTCATCAATCTTGGGAATGGGGTAGCGCTTCCTAACTATGATTTTGTTTAAGGCCCTGTAATCAATGCAGAATCGCCAAGTCTCATCCTTCTTCTGCACGAGTACAATCGGGCTTCCTCAAGGGGAGGAGTTGGGTATGATGTGCCCCTTTTGAAGAATCTCTCAGATCTGACGCCTGATTTCATCATTCTTCATCAGCGAGCATCGATAGACTGGTCCATTAAGTAGAGGTGTGTTGGGGGTCAAATGAATTGGATGCTTGACTTGACAGTGTGTCAGTACCCCTATAGGTGAGGAGAATATGTCTCTGTATTCTTCCACAATCCCATCCACCTACTTCTGCTACAAAGAGAGGCACTGTGTAGAGGCCACAAATGTGGCAACGACCTTCTGTTTATTGTGAGCACAGATCACAAAGAAGATGAACTTCCCGGTCTGTGAAATGACCTTACTGAATTGCTTAGCAAATATTAAAGAAATAGCAGTAGGGGGCACTACCTCTGGGATCCTATACAATTGTCTACCCAAAGTAATAATAACATTGCGGGGTCTAGACTCATACACAACATGACGCTTCCAAAAATATGTTTTTCCTAAAAGAACATCAGAAAATTCAAGGGGAATAGTACCTCATCTTTGAAAGGCTTGATGCCGTAGGGAAACCGACATTGTTGGCTGACACAAATATCTCTTCCTTGGCGAAGCCAACTGATAGTGTAGGGCTGTGGGTGCGATGTGATTGGCAGGTCAAGCCACTTGATGACCTCTGCTGAAATCATGTTCTTCTGACTACCGTTGTCAACAATGAAATGAATCAGAGCCCCCTTGACCCACATATGCGAGTGAAAGAGGCGTTCCCCTTCCTCTGGTTCTTCTGGTTCGCTTGGCCGAAATTTGGTGGTAGCGACAGTGGCACTGGGTTCAACATCGATAATCCGCTTCCCTCCTTTAGGATTTGACTTGGAATCAGAATCAACCTCTGAATTAGAAGCCTTCAACTCGGCCACGAGGGACTTCTTGGAGCGACATTGTTCGGTGTTGTGCCAAGGACTTTTATGGTAATCACACCATTTTCCCGTGTCATTTTTCGTCTTCTCATTTCCCTTCTTGTGTTTCATCTTGGACTGGTTATCCTGAGGGTGACCATATCAACTTGGTCCCTTGATGTGTGGGTTGGGGCTACCTTTTCCTTGCTTCGGTTGTGAGGGGTTTGCAGATCCAAACTCCCATCATTTTTGCTTAAATTTATGCTCGATCTTGACAACGTATCTATAAGTCGTGCCCAAAGAGGTGATGTCCAGGAACTCCATTTCTATTTGAATGTATCTATGAAAAAATCACGGTATTTGAGCACCAGATGACGCTCAGAGTCTTTGATACCCAATTTGGTGCATAGGCTATGGAAGATATTGGTGAAATCTAGTACTGTCTGGTCCCTTTCTTAACGTAGGGTGGTCCATCTGGTGTACTGGTCCTCGTAGCTTCCAACATGGTAGTACTATTATTTAATGGCGTCTCGGAAGGAATCCCATGTAGGGGCCACCACAAACATTGTATATTCCTCCACGTCCCTTTTCTCAGAGTAAGTATCCCACCAATATTTAACACGGGGAATGACCTTGAGGAGTGCAAAAGTGATCTTTTCCCTATCAAAAAAATTGTGGACCGAAAAATATCCTTCGAATAGATTCAACCATTTATCTACAATATTCGCATCTATCAGTCCTTCAAATAATGGAATATCAAAATTTACATGTACCTTTAAGGGGTTTGCATGGCCGCTTGATGAAGATGCTTCTCTTGTGGGCAACCGTCGAATGATCTACGTGAAGTTGTCCATCATTTCGTTCCTTTGTCTCACGAGGGATTCCTCGAGCAACATTTTAATAGGATATCCTAATCCATTATCTTTATTTTCATCCCCCATGGGTTGTTTTCAGGATCAATGCAGTCGATCTGGTAATGGATCGATTGGTTCGAGTCCCAACTTCTTGTACCCAGATCTTGTTGGGTACATGCACGAAGAAAAATAAATGAAGAGCAGACTGCTTCGATACCACTGATCCGGATTTAGGAGCAGAATGAACTGATTAATAGACTGAATACAATAAACACAGAAGTATGGAGAATAACACAAATATCCAGTGAACAATATCTTCTATTAAATAATGAAATAGGCTAAAACTGTAAAACTGCAGAACTGAAAACTTGCTCGAATGGTGGTAGCTATCTCTGAGAAGAGATGTGGCTTCTAAGCACATCTGTATGAGCAGAATCGATTACAATGAGACTCCATAGGAATTTTTGACATTACTCATGAATTCCAAAACCCTAGACATCCAAAAACCTAACCCTAAAAGGTGAAACGCCAAAATTCATGTGGGCCCTATGGGTAAGTTGGTGTAATTTGGTACCTTAACTTCCTAGGGCCGTAACTTTTTCATACGACCTCTGTTTTAGTCGCGTGATAGCCCACTGGAAAGGTATTTCTGAGAGATACACATTTCTCCATCAAACTCTGACTATGTTTACAATTTGACTGTGGCGAGACAAAAAAAACAACATTTAGGGCCCCAAAACGACCCCAGAAGTACAACAAGACGTGCTGACATTAAAACATACAAAATAAGCCAGTTGGATTAGGTGAGAGGCCACTTGTATCCACTTGGAGGATGTGTGGGGATTTAGACAACCCCAAAAGTGTAGAACCCACAATTACAATGCAGTACAAAAGAACATGCTGAACAAAAATGGACACGAGGAGCTAGTTGGAATAGGTGGGTGGCCACCAATATCCACCTGGATCAAATCATGGAGAGAGGGGGACCAAGAATAGTTGCCAATGTCTTGAATAAGAATGCGTGTAGGGTATTCATTGCGGATAATATGTACAATCTGAATTGCAAAGAAGAGCCATGGGATCTCTTAGATATTGAAATTGGTTTTGTATGCCATAAGCGAATATTTAACAATGTACGTAAGATACTAGAATGTAGAGAAGGTATATGGGAGTCAAGATCATTGTAGCTATTTATTCTATACAATGAAAGAAAATGAACATGTATAGGGAGCTTATAATATGTGACTAGATAAAAAAATGACATTAATATGCATAAAAAGGAGGATGTAAGTTCCTAACCTTATTGAGACGACGAAAGGAATTGAAGTAATGTAGGTTGCAACACATGAATGGAAAGGAAGTTATGAAAGTTTGATATTGTATAAGAAATTTACTAAGAGAAAGAGAACATGTATGAAGTGATGAATGAACCATATGATGGTTGA
The DNA here is from genome assembly GCA_009831015.1 of Picea engelmannii. Taxonomy (NCBI): domain Eukaryota; kingdom Viridiplantae; phylum Streptophyta; class Pinopsida; order Pinales; family Pinaceae; genus Picea; species Picea engelmannii. The sequence continues at coordinate 8,831 of ML815849.1, read as the reverse complement.
ACCATCTATGTGGTAAGTTGTATGTATGATTGAAAGTGTTGTAAATTATAAACCAACAACTCATTTGTGAAGAAGGTGAAATAAGTAATGAACTTCTACTTGATTAGGAAGCAACTAATCGTAATGGAACTATGGGTTGGAAATGAGAAAATATCAAGTTGAGCTGGTTGGAATTGCTTAGAAAAATAATGGAGCAACGATTTCTAGAGGTAAACAAAATGCAGAGGAAACTCAAAAGAAAAACATAGATTGTTTTCACATTCAAATGGGACTTGAGGGTAGCCGAAGATAGCAAATGAAGCTGTAAAATTCAAGAGGAATCTTTAGGATGCTAAGGAGTTTGTTGTAGCAGTAATTGGTAAACATGGCCAGCAATGCAACTATACCAATGAGGGGGATTTTCTCACCTTGAAATTTCTTTTGTTGATAGAAGTGGAACTTTATGTTTATAAAAGTAGCAAGTATAAATTATTGTACATGTGAATTGTACTTGGCGAGAAAATCACAGCTAATGATTCATTGTGTGAATGGAAAAAGGCCATGAATTGGACCAGTTATATTATTGGATTCCATGCCATGAAGATGAATTGAAAGGGATAATTCCTTGACACTTCTCTTGTTCTACTTAGATTTCTTTGAGTTTTATATGTAAAGATAATTAAGGCATGATAATGTTATAAATGGAACAGAATAAAATAGATGGATTGCATAGGCACTAGTTGGCATATTGAGAAAAAGGGAATAGTGAATATAGATATGCTTATAGTGCATATGTGTAAAACTTTTTGAACCCAACAATATGATAACCAAGCACAATAGATTATTCCCAGAAAATTTAATTTTACTGTAGAAATAAAAATTCTGATCTATACAATGATTACACTAGCTAAGTAAAGTTTATGAACAATGGAAATTAATAGTCAAACAACACAAGAACACAAGATATACCCTGGAAACCCCAACTTCGGGGAAAACCAACAAAGGAGGGATTTATTATTCTCTTCTTTAGACAATCTACAACAACAATAATACAAATTACAACTCACAAATCAGATCTGGAAATTTACAGCCAATAGGAAACCATCCTAGGTGTGTCATATGGCCTCCCAAGACTCTCCTTCATCAAGGAATCACTCCATAGATGAATCAGCTCCTTCAAACAATTGATCATCCCTTTGTTATGCCTCTCCAAACCCTCACCGTTCTCAGAAAATTGCTGCCTTGTCCTCATAAATCTCTGCAAAAACTTTGGCTCACAAGAAACCCTTGCGCCCCCCTCCTTTCTCTCTCAATCAATGAGATGGACACAATACAATTATATTTATAACTAGTGCCCTCAACCTCTCTTTATACTCTTGAATTTACTCTCTTAGTCTTAACCCTAGATCTCCAAAGAGATTGATGGCTGAGATTAGATCTAGCCTCTAAATGAATGGCTAAGATCAGATCTAGCTTTTCTCAAGATCAACATCTAGGACTTAATCTTCTGTTGAGACAACTTAAGTTGTTTCTAAAGTGAACTTTAGAAACTTAGGAAAATAAAGTCAATGACAAATTAGAACATAACTTATCATACTTTCCTAAGTTAAACTTAGGCAAGAATAATAAAGAGCACACTTGGGTGTTTAATGTCCCCCTCATGCTCTAGGACACAAAAGCATGGGTAGACACCTTTCTTTGCTACAATTTTAACACTCCCTCTTAGCGAGGAAGATGTTTTGAACAACCCCCAACTTGTCTCGGAAGAAAACAAATTTTCCTTTCACCAAAGGCTTTGCGAGTATGTCTGCTAACTGCTCACCGGTTGGCACAAAATGTAGCCTCATGCTTCCCTTCTGCACACGGTCTATGATAAAGTGGTAACAAATATCTATGTGTTTAGATCTATCGTGAAATACATGATTCTCAGAGAGCTCGATGCAACTCTGATTTTCACAGTGGATCACTGTAGTCTCCAACTCTTGATCAAACAATCCCATGAGTAGTTTGCATAGCCAAATGGCCTCACAAGATTCCAAGATGGCCGTCATGTATTCGACCTCTGCAGAACTCAAAGAAATTGACTTCTACTTTCTATTGAACCAAGAAATAATTCCTGACCCCAAGTTGAAGCAACAACCTGAAGTAATTGTTGTTATTATGGTAGTCGCGGGAGGTATTTAACTCCATGTGTAAACCTGACAAGAATATAATACTCCGGAAAGCAAGAAGAAACCCTAATGAGTTGGCTAATAACCCTAGAAGACTTGTCAGCTCAAGAAGATAATTTATATTAGGCTATTAGCCTCCAAGAGAAGAAGTCGGCCATAAAAATTATTATATATTGAACAGACAAGTACCCAGAAGGAGAATTCGGCCCTAGTAAGTCTGCGAGAACCACTATAAATACAGGGCACCAGTCTCTCATTTGAAACATCTCAACAGTTGTAGAGAGCCAGTTCTGCGCAGTGCAGTTGCAGTCTTGTGCACAGGTTTGGAGGAGAGTTGCCGGTACAGCTGCTGCAGCTAGCAGTTACGTTTTGGATTGAACTATTTCTTGGCTAGGGTTTGGAACATCTGATCAGCCTTTGTTGATGCGCTATCCTTGGGGAAAGGTGTGCTACCCATTGTATGGCTATCTAGCCTAGGGTTTTCTTCCATAATGATTCTCTGTCAAGGTTAAGGTGATCGGAGGGTGGCTTCGGCCTATGGTTGGGTGACAAGGGTATTGTCAATGGTAAAACGAGCACACATATTTCATATGCTAACAATAATCTTCCTGTTCACGACACTGCCTGCCCAATATGAATCCGAAGAACCCACGAGCTTCACTCCATCACCTTGGATGTAACTCAATCCATACTCAACTATGCCACTCAGATACCTCAAAACATGCTTTGAAACTATCCAATGTACACTCTTAGGCTTCACCATAAACTAACTGAGTGCGTTCACTGCAAAACCCAAGTCTTTCCTAGTGTTGACCAGATACATCAACGAGCCCATGCACTGCCTGTAGAGTGTGGGATCCACTCCCTCTAACTTGGAAGCATATATATTCTTCTATTTGTTAATCATTTGAGTTGCCATAGGCCTGAACTCATGCATCCCAAAACGATTCAGGATCTCAATGACATACTTCCCTTGTCCAAGAAAAATATGCCCATCCTTCTGCCACACCTCCAAACCAAGAAAATAGTTCATAAGCCCCAAGTCCTTCATCTCAAAATTATTAGAAATATCCCTCTTTCAGTTTGCTATGATCTTCCCTGATCTCTTCATAAACAAGTCATCTACATATAACACAAGAATGAGTGGCTCTCCCCCAACCAGTATGTAGTATAGGTTTGAGTCCGCCTCACTCTTGGTGAAGCCCATCCCAAGGAAATAACTGTCGATCCTGCTGTACTAGGAACGTGGTGCCTTCTTTAGCCCAGATAACGCTCTCTTCAACCTGTAAACATGATATTCTCTATCATGCACCTCAAATCCCTTTGGTTTCTCTATGTAGATCTCCTCCTCTATTACTCCTTAAAAAAATGCAGTCTTGACATCCATTTGGTGAATCTGCCACCCTAACTCTACTGTAATGGATATCACTGCCTTGATAGAGGAATACCTTGCCAAATGTGCAAGTGTCTCCCTGAAGTTGATCCCCTCCTTATGTGAGAATCCCTTAGCCACAAAGCAGGCTTTGAACTTGTCCACACTACCATGTGCAACATGCTTGATCCTGTATATCCACTTGGATCCTATCACTGGATTTCCCTTAGGCCTTGACACAATATCCCATACATCGTTATTCATGATAGAAGAATATTCTTCGATCATTGCATCTCTCCACACACGCTGCTCATATGCCTCCTAAAATCTGGAAGGCTTAGCCTCTATCAATTCTCTCATAAGATCCATATAGCTGGAAAATCTCTCAGGTATTTTTCTCTGCTTGAATGATGTCCTAGGAGAATCCACTTGCTCCTGATCCTCTCTCAATGTACGCTCCGCCCACTTCAACCTCCTCTTACTAGAAGACTCATCCCATGAGACTGGAGCACCCTAATCCTCATCATGCTCATCATGCTGCTCTACCTACAAAGTCTGCTGCTACTATCAACTCTGCACAAAAGTTTGGGGTCCTAGATGATTATCCTTCTCCTTAGGTAAGATATGAACTTTTCCTTCTTCTGATATCTATCCATAAGACTTCTTGAGAGCCTTGTCCTCCTCAAATCTCACATCCTGTCTCACCACTGTTTTCCTCAGTGCTGAAATGTAGACCCTATAGGCCTTTGAGGTCTCACTATAACTGACTAAGATGCCTTTCTCTGCAGTAGGCTCCAACTTGGTTCTCTTCTCTGTCGAAACATGACAATATACCAAGCACCTAAATATGCGCAAGTGACCAATCTCTGGTCTCTTTCCCGTGAACGCTTCCTCATGCATCATCCTCCCCAAGAATTTATGTGGACTCCTATTCTGCAAATAGATTGCAATGTTGCATGCCTCAGCCCATAGAAACATGGGTAGATCCTGACCATGCAACATAGCCTTTGTTTCTCCTACTATAGATTTGTTCTTATTTTATGACACACCATTTTTCTGTGGATTATATGGAACAATCGACTCCCTCTTAATTTCTGAATCTGCACAGAACTTCTTGAAGACACTCGAGGCATACTCTCCTCCATTATCCGATTTGAGCACCTTAATTTTTCTGCCCGTCTGGTTCTCCACAATAGCTTTGAATTGTTGGAACCGACTAAATACCTCATCCTTGGTCTTCATAAAATAGATCCAGGTCTTCCTAGAATAGTCATCAATGAAGGTGACATAGTAACTAGCCCCTCCATTGGACACTACTGACATGGGCCCACAGATGTCCGAATGAATTAAGTCCAATATTCCCTTGGACCTACTGTCACTGCTAGGTAAAACTATCTTGGCGTACTTGCCCAAAGCACACCCTTTTCACACTCCGTTCTATTCTGAACTGAACACTAGAAGTCCATCCACTGACTCCCTTAGCACCTTAAGTGATCCATGATACAAATGTTCCATCCTTATGTGCCATAACTCACCCAAATCTTGACCACTACTCGTACAAGTGCTCACTAAAGCATGAGATGGCTCAAACTGTAACCTGTAGAGCTTCTTGCTCCACATCCCAATGACTTTTCTCAAGCTAACGCTAGAGCCCTATGGATATATCTAGACCTTCCATTTATGGAAAGTCACCACATATCCTCTGTCTTCCAACTGAGATACAAAGATAATTTTTTTTTTTAGTCCTAGAACATATAAAACATCACAAATGGACAAGGCTTTACCTGACTCCCTCTGGAACTTGACTGTTCTGTATCCCGAGGCCTTGTACTTAGCGTCATCTCCAAGAGTAATGAATATCTTAGAGGTGAACTCCTCCAACCTGTTGAAGTAATCACACACCCCTGTCATGTGACATGATGAGCCACTATCAATGTACCAAGTCCCTGTGACTAGTGAGCTTGTCATTCAAGCGATGAGTGAGAACTCATCCTCAAATTTGGCTACAAATGCATCCATATCAGCTGTAGCTGCCATATTTCCCTTTCCATTTGCTTTCTTCTTGTTCAGAAATTGACTGGAAAATTGTCCAAGATGATGACACACATAACATTTGAACTTTCTAAGGTTAAACTTCTTCTTGCCACCCTGTTTTGAAGATGTTCCATCTGCAAACCCCTTCTTACTTTTTCCTTTCTTAGTGGCTAACGCTAAGTTCTCTTCATCATTAGATTTATTCTTCTACTCCCCACACTGACACCCTTCCCAGATATCCTCCTGGAAGAAGTCATTCCATGGCCTCTCCTAGGTAGGAAACTGCTCATGACCCACCACACATTTGAAAAATACATCCCATTGTTTGCCAAATCCATTCAAGGCTATACACACCATTTCACTCTCTGGAACAATATCACAAATTGCTCCCATATCGTCTCTAATATGTGTGAGTCTGGTCAAATAAGAAGTAACTCCCTCTCCCTTGGACATCTTCGTGCTATGTATTTTGTCCCTTAGCGCCATCTTCCTATTCTGGTTATCACTCTGGTACAGTTTAGTCAAGGCATCCCACATTTCCTTGGCTGTCTTCTTTTCAGCGAGATGCGGGATCAAGTGATCCTTGATACCATCCAATATGATCCTTTGTGATTTATCTTATTTCACCTCATGGAGATCCAAAGCAATTGGATTTGGGGAGGGTGGAGTAACTGTGGTGCTAGAAAAATCCCACAAATTGTTCTCCTTCAAAACTGTTGTAATCCTAACCTTCCATTGAAGACTGTTGGAGGCTCCCTCCAATCTGTCCTCATACCTCACACTGGTAGCCATGGGAATATGAAAATATGATATGAAAATGAAGAAGGCTTGCTAGATCTAACTAGATTTGGACTAGATCTGCTAGATTTGAACTAGATCTGAAGAGATCTGCACTTGATTTGAAGTGATCTGCTGTATCAAGTCCCTTTTTAGCTACCTGCAAATTTCTGTGACCTGTGTGTTCAATTATATATTTTCTCTGATACCATGTAAATTTTTTTGAACCCAACAATATGATAACCAAGAAAAATAGATTATTCCCATAAAATTTAATATTACTACATAAATAAAAATTATGATCTATACAATGATTACACTAGCCGAGTAAAGTTCATGCACAATGGAAATTAATAGTTAAAATAAACAAGGACACAAGATATACCATGGAAACCCCAACTTTGGGGAAAACGAACAAATGAGGCATTTATTCTTCTCTTCTTTAGACAATCTACATCAACAATAATACAAATTATAACTCACAAATCAGATTTGGAAATTTACAGCCAATAGGAAACCCTCCTAGGTGTGCCGTATGGCCTCCCAAGACTCTCCTTCATCAAGGAATCACTCCAAAGATGAATCTTCTCCTTTGAATAACTGATCAACCCTATGTTAAGCCTCTCCAAACCCTCACTGTTCTCACAAAATTGCTGCCTTGTCCTCAATAATATCTGCAGAAAATTTGGCTCACAAGAAACCCTTGTGCCCCCCTTCTTTCTCTATCAATCACTGAGATGAACACAATACAATTATATGTATAACTAGTGCCCTCACCCTCTCTTTATACTCTTTAATTTACCCTCTTAGGCCTAACCCTTGATATCCAAAGAGATTGATGGTTGAGATTAGATGTAGCCTCTAAATGAATGGCTAAGATCAGATCTAGTTTTTCTCAAGATCAACGGCTGGGACTTAATCTTCTGTTGAGACAACTTAAGTTATTTCTAAAGTGAACTTTAGAAACTTAGGCAAATAAAGTCAATGAAAAATTAGAACATAACTTATTATACTTTCCTAAGTTAAACTTAGGAAAGAATAATAAAGAGTACACTTGGGTGTTTAATGTCCCCCTCAAGCTCTAGGACACAAAAGCATGGGTAGACACCTTTCTTCTCTACAATTTTAGCAATATGGATATTGGTAAATTTTAGTATCTATTACATATGCCATGAGTATGGAATAAACATTAAATATGATTGATCTGGTTGTATAACTAGAATTGGTTGAGAGTGTGGTTGAAGACACCAACGATATTGTTGCATATTATAGTCATCCTTGTAAAGAAAGGATAAGGTCAAGAAAGTGTTGATCAAAAGTTGGTGAAAGGATTGCGTGGCCTTCATAAGACAACTATTGATCAGGTATCATGAAAGATGTTGATGGAAGCCATGTAGGTATGTATTTAGTTATGCTTATGTTGCATAGATGCTGAAGGGAATTTATGTAAGAATTCCTTTAGTCATGATTTGATATCATAAATTGATATGTTTATGTGATTCAATACATTTATGTGAATGATACCCCACTTGGCATGGTAAAGGTTGGAAGCACATATAAGATTGTTTACAATTTAGAAGGTATTGATATGAAATAAAATGTCATGTCATGTGAGAGTTAACAACCATAATGAATGAGTATTTATACTCATGTCTTGGAATGAATGCCACATGACATGTTTGAGGCCATAATATTGTTGGATATGGAAAGGTTATAGTTTCGTAGAAGTGTTCAAAGGTCTCCTTGCTTATTTCCTTGTTATGGATTGTAACTTTCTTGCCAACACTAAAGAGCACTAAGAAGGTGAATCCCTGTTGTTGTGTTTGGGTTGAATAGAAAGGTGTCCAAATGCTTGAGTAGGTATTGAGGAGGTGGTTGGATGATGTGTCAAGGTGTTGGCTAGACCTTCCAAATCATCATGTGTAACACATGACATGAGCATATGGTATTCCTAAATCAATGCAAGGATGTATTGAGTGGGTGTCCATAAATAGATTATGTAATTTTTGTCATTGTGCACGCATATATGGTGGCACATATAGTTGATTTCATTGTGCAAATGTATACTTGTGCCATATTTCATTGAAATTTATATAATAGGGATTGAAATGATCGAATTATTGGTATTTATAATTCTTAGATCATTTCCTAGTGTTGTGGTGAAAAGATGGAATGCACAAGTAGTCATGTTTTATTGGACTACATGAAATCTCTATGGGGAGAAGAGAGTTATAGAAAGTGGTTTCTTGGATATGGAAATGAAAGTAATCTATAACAAAGATAGGGACTATTTCCTACACAATTGAAAGTTAAGTATTATGTGGAACTCCCTATATTATTTAGAATATTATTTTTACAATAATTATTTCAAAAGTTGGCCAAAACATAGAGAGGTGATTAATAATATTTGTATTTTATGTTTATGACATAGGTGGATGGTGAATCTATCGAGTAAGAATAAATGATTCTTATTGTAAGATGGAATTCCCAGAATGAAG
>ML815848.1:51668-89435 GCA_009831015.1 Picea engelmannii | reverse complement strand
CATATACCAATGGAACCACATCGATCCATCTTCATCATGTATCAATGACAACTCATTGATCCATCTTCATCTATGCATTTTCATCAAGGAAAATACATATTATATTACATCAATCATAAATCAATCAATCATTTGACATCAATCAATCACTTGACATCAATAAATGACATCAATCAATCAAACCATTGGCATCAATGACAACATGATCCAACACTCATATCCTCTCTAAGGGTTCTATGGCCTCCAAGCGATATATGGGTCCCGTTATAATTTTTTTCACAACATCCATGGGATTCAATGCCTATACCATGGCAAAGGGAGGAAAGCAAAGACCTTAGGACCTAAATGAATCTTTCTCCTGCTCCATGGCCAAGAACAATGCTTTCGACTATAAATATGGGCACCATTAGTATGTTTTAGATGATACAAATAGGTATAAGAATCGAACCATGGCTAGTGGAGGAGGAAAAGTTCCTCATTCCATAGATGAATATTTCTCATGCTCAATGGCCATGAGGAATGGTCCCCATTGGGAATATGGGCACCATTAGTATGTTTTTCACAATAAGAATGGGTGTTAGGATCGTTACCATGGTCGAGGAAGGAGAGGAAGGAAACCAAGCGAAATAGAACCTAAAAAATCCTTATTGAGATCAATGGCTATGAACAAGGGGTTAAACCATAACACAAATCCTCTCTAAGGAATATCTAGCCTTTGGGGGGGGCTTGGTGCTATTAGTGTGATTTGGGCCTTTCTGGGGGACATTTTGCACCACTACTATGTTTTACATCATAAAAGTGGGTCTTTGGGCCTATACCATGGTTGAGGGAGGGAAAAAGGGGCCTTATGCAAAAAAAAATACTCTTGAGATCAATGGCCATGAGCAAAGCCTCAAACCATTACACATATCCTGACTAAGAGATATCTACGCTATAACGATATATTTGGAACCATTAGTATGTTTTAGTAATATATGGAGGGCTTTGGTGGCATTAGTATTATTTACACAATAAAGTTGGGCCTTAAGACCTATACCATGGAAAGGGGAGGAAAATAAGGGACTTATGCCAAAAAAAACTTATTGAGCTTAATGGCTATAAATAAGGCCTCAAACCACCACATGTATCCTCTTTAAGGTATATATGGACTTTGGGTGGGATATGACCAACTTTAGGAGTTTCTTCAAAACACATAAGGGAGTTGGCACATGTATCATGGATGTGGGGGGGAAGCAAGCTTTGTAGGCCCTAAATGAATCTTTCTCGTGCTCAATGGCCATGAATAATGATTTTGATTAGGAATATGGGAACCATTAGTATGTTTTACACAATAATAATGGGTCTTAAGACCCCTACAATGGATAGGATAGGAAAACAAGAGACTTGTGCCCTAAAAAATATTCTTGAGTTTAATGGTCATAAAAAAGGCCCCTGACCATCAAATAGATCCTCTCCAATTGAATTTGGGCCTATGATATGGGAACTATTTGTAGGTTTTGAGAACAATAATTAGGTCCCAAGGCCTTCGATTTGGACCTTAGTGAAATTATGAGGTTTTGTGCCACACCACATAATGAAATATGGGCCTTAAACATGGTTTTGGAAGGAACATAAGGTTGTAATTTCCTATTTGAATTATCTCAAGATCAAGCTTCATGTAGTAGTCCTCGAACAACCATACAAGACTAGTGTAGGGGATATTTGGCCTATGGTTTTCTCAATTTAAATAGTCTTGTGGCCTATACCTTGGGAAATTAACGAAAAAAATACCTTAGGCTAAAAATGAAGCTTCTCAATTTTAGGGGTGTTGAACTAGGAATCAAACAATAACACAAATAATTTCGAAGGAATCTTTGGCCTCCAAGTGGGATATGCACACCATTAGGATTGATTTCATAATACATATGGGAGTCAAATCTTGTACCATGCTTGGGGGAGGAAAGAAAGGAATTTATTCCCTAAAGAAAGCTTCTCATGCTAAATGTCCATAAACAAGGCTTGTGACTATAAATATGGGTAGTATTCATATGTTTTTCATAAAAGGAATGCATATCAAGACTCCTACCAAGGTTGAGGGTGGAAAAAAAGGGACTTAAACCCTAAAAATATATTGCTAGGATTAATGGTCATGCACAAATATATCATAGGAATTGGGCATAAGAGGTATATTATATGATATCACTGTGGGAAAATGGGAAATAATAGTACAACATTGTGAATAAAAATTCACAATAGCACATGCATGTTTGAGGAATGTGCATGTGTTTTAGAGCATGGAACCATGTATACAAGTTGTAGAGTGTAGAACCATGTTGTTAGGAGAAGCCCATACTTCTAGAGTAATTGTAAATTTTGGATTATGAAAGACTTTGTTAAAATTACAAACGTACGTGTATTGACAAAACATGTTGAATAATTTGAAATGTGTTTTGGACTTTTTCTCAAACATGGTATGAAATTTCATTTGTAAAAAATATTGGAGACAATGATAATGACCATGATAAGGCCACTATATTAATTTAAATAATTCAACAAATACATACAAAAACACAAGTGAAAGAGTCACAATAGAGAGAACAAGGAAGGCATATAGAGAGGGATGATTAACACTTAGTGTGTCATCAATTTTAGGAAAGAGATATAGTTACATCTTAGTAAGAAATGAATAAAAGTCTCAATGAAGAAGTGAAAATCCGTTATGTATTGTCCTTTGATATTGTGAAACGAATTGGGGGGAATGATTTTAAAATGGAGTTCCCACCATTTATGAGCATCTAATATGTTTTTAATGGATCAAATTTGAGGCTTTTTGAACCTTCAATTTTCTAATATGGATGATTTAAGACTAGTTATGTAGGTAGATTTGGAACATGACTTATGTTGTAGATAAATCTTCATGAAACTTCCAAAGTTAGATAAGCTATTTTGAAAATTTGTCTAAAGGTTTAAGTTCTTATGAAAGAAAAATTCTATATTTTAGATGAGATGAAAGACAATTCTCCTCATCTTCATAAGAATTGATACATTTTGAGGGACCAAAAATATCCCAAAAGAGGAGGTTTAATAAGAAATTGAATTGACTAGACACTAGAGGAAGGATTGACTAAGGAATTTGATGGAACCAAGTTGGTTGACAAAGTGAAACCTATTGAAATAATATTAGCAAAAGATAAATACGAATAGTGTGTCAACTAGAATAGGATAGACTAGTACCGATATAGTGATGATCAAGAATATAAACTACCTATCTTAAGTGGAAAACATGGATTAAAGGATTGGTAGGGAGCCTTGTCAACATTTGTAAGTTAGTTGGAAAAGTTCTGATGCAGAAGAGATGGTTGTGTGCCATTTCATGACTGAGATCCTATCAACTATTAAATTGGTTCTCTAAAACAATGAATAAATGAAATGATGCATGAGTAGTTGAAATGTCATTTTCGACACTTTGATATACCTCATACGAAGGAAAATATATGATAAAGAAGGGTTAGTTGGTTGGAAAAGAAGCTAGACAACCTTAGGGTTGGAGATTACATGATTGGTTTTGAAATTTGATGGAGGGATCAAAACCAAATTAAGAGGGAGATAAAATATTGAATAAATGAAAGGATGCATGAGTAGTTGAATTGTCATTATTGACACTTTGAGATATGTCATACGAAGGAAAATATATGATAAAGAAGGGTTATTTGGTTGGAAAAGAATCTAGACGACATTAAGGTTGGATATTACATGATTGGTTTGGAAATTTGATGGAGGGATCAAAAAAACAAATTTTTACTTCTGTTGTAGAAAAGTGAAGAAGGAAATTCCTTGGGAAAGGAAAAAAAACATGACTTTGTTACTAGGAATATAAAGAACTATAAGCATAACCCCATGGATGTAAAATCCTAGAGGTTGTGAATTATTTCATATGTAATTAATTCATGGTCGAAGTTTATCTAATATATATGATAAATTGGAGTTTCTTCCCCATGAGGGTTTTCCTTAAAATATTTCTTTACTGTCTTAAGAAGGTTTATGATACTGATTGTTAGTTTCTTATTTTGTTAAATTATAAGGAAAGGAATCTAGACCATAATATTCAATAGACATTGTCAATTTAGTTTAACGAAAATAGTGGTATAGATAGATTTGGTTATTTTAACTTTCCCTTTTCAAAATGGATCAATCCACCACATTTGACATACAACTTTGAATTTGTTTTGTTATGGTCAAGTGGGTCATTGCTAACCTCGAATCCCTCATGAACATCATGCCTCTCAACACGTGTCATATTCTTGGAGTGGGATACATAACCGCAAACCAATTAATTCATTGTGGACTCAACAAGTCTATAGATAATCCATTTTTCTCCCTTTGTTAAGAGGTTACTTTCAATCCCAAGACAAGTTTTTTCTAGGTGGTTTTTCTTAAGTAGAACCTCATGTATAATATCCTCTTTGGTTTCCTATGGCTTAATCCCATGCTCATTATTCCTTTCACTTTCAAGGGTGATATTTTATTATTGAATGATGGGAAAACTAACTCCACTCATCACAACCCTCACTCATTTTCCTAATCTTATCCTCATGATCTATCTAGATCTAGAAAGATCAAGATGGTTTCCCAAGTTAAGGAACTTTCTTGTAAATTTCCTATTATCCCATGATCATTATTCCTTTCACTTTAAAGGGTGATATTTTATTATTGAATGATGAGAAAACTAACTCCACTCATCACAACCCTCACTCATTTTCCTAGTCTTATCCTCATGATCTATCTAGATCTAGAGAGATCAATATGGTTTCCCTAGTTAAGAAACTTTTTTTTGAATTTCCTATTTTCCCTTTTATAGAAGTATGAAAATGGTTTCTACCCTCCATTCCAACAACCTTGCTAAGGATGATAGAATTCTTGATTTTCTTGTATACCAATATGAAGAAACAACATCATACTAAGACTCTTAAATTCACATTCAAAACCATGAGTGACGTCAAATATTATTACTTATTTAATGTGAGTGATGTATACCATGTCGATGCATACCATGTCCATCAAGATGATGATATCCCGTGTTTCCCATAGTGAATGTAAGTCCATTCCAGTTTGCATTACCATAAACATCAATGTAGCAACCCATGAAGCCCTATGGCATTGAAGCTCATTGCCTCCCTTTTTGAGTGATGAGTTTACTTGCATCATGAACCTCCTTCATGAGTATCAATGCATTTTATTAAAATAAAACATGAACCTCCTTCATGAGTATCAATGTGTTTTATTAAAATAAAAAATACATGTAGGAGTTAAACCATGATGTGGTATTTCAAAATGTCGTTATTTATTCTAGGCCTAAACTTGTTCGATAGTTTCAATGGCTCATGAACCCTAGTACTATAACGCATGTTTAAGTTGATATCCAAAATATCATTATGAATAATTTCATTTGTGCCATATATTATCTAAGTAGGTATTACACATGGGTCCACTATTCATAAAGAATGAATTTGTTTGTGTTTACATCCACTTGTAATATATCAATGCATCGTTTATAAAGGACAATTTCCCTATTCTTCTCATCCATGTAATTGCTAATGTTACAATTGGATTTAATATGATTTCCTCATGGATTGATTCTCAAGGTACAATTAGATTGTCATCGCAGATGAAGATTAAAATATGAATTTACAACCATCTTGGTTACATTTCATTATAAACTTATGCACTTTGGGTTGAAAATATGAGGGAAACCTAATAACAAGAGATTACATTGGACTTTGATAATCTAATAAAGAAAATCATAGATTCATAAGTAGATAATCTCATTAAAAAGTATTTCCTCTTCTATGAGCATATCTCTAATCTTGATAATTATTCAATCACCTTTCAACCCTAAATTTAAACTTAAAACTAATCGAGCAAAACATATTATTAGGGTTGAGGTTTGTTGAAATTTACACTTGACACTAAGAGGGGGGTGAATCAGTGTCGCAAAACTTTGGACAATTTTTCACTTTTCGTAAATTAATTGAACAACATATATTTATTTCATTTTTTCAACCAATATATAAAAGAATAAATATTTAATTTATTTATTTATTAACTTGAATGAATACTTAAGACCAATATTCATATTCAACCAATTATATGAGACCCATCTCTTCGTTACAAGACCCAGCTTGTATTTCTCAGATCAAACTGAGAAATGTGGAATCCAACACTCATAACAAGTTCCATCTTGTTGATCTTAGATCCAAATGAGATGTGAGGAATCCAATCCTCATACAAGACCCAGCTTGTAAACATGAAACCATATGATAGAATTAACCTTCATTCATTCCATTATATATAAATATGTATACTTCAAGAAATTCAACTACTTCTTTGTTCACCATACTTCTTTGTTTATATAGTCTCTGAATAGGGATGGGTTTGAAGAATTATATCCCTTTTTTTGAACCATTACACATCTTCATACACCTCTTCATTTGAATCAATAATAATAATTTCTATTATTATTATTATCATTAATAGTTTGATTTAAATACTTCAAATATTTTGTTAATTTGAATTAATTTTTTTCTGGCTAAAAACCTTGTCACTACAAATGTTGCAAAAATCGAGTTCTGTAGAGGTGCTTCCTTCAAACCATGTTTTTCATATGACCATATGCGCAGAACCAAGGGCTTATTAATTTACTTGTGTTTTCTCTTATTTTACCCGTATTCCTCTATCACGAGACCAATGTTTCGTGCTTCAGAATTCTTCTCCATGGTGTGCAACGTTAATGATTTTTCTCCATGGTTAATTATTTGTGTGGAGATCATCGTGGATCACCTTCCTTGGGGGATTTTTCTTCTTGTTTCAATGGTTCTATATCCTCCTCACCTAGAGCCTATTGCCCTGAGTCTTCCTTTTAAGCCTTCATTGGTGCCGAGCCTATTGATATCCTAGACTAGGTTCCTTTATCGAATCCAATCATCCTAATATGAAGTACACATCATTACTCCTCTAACTTTATTATTTCCCCCTTTCTTCGAACCATAATTTCCAAAAGCTGTCATTACCCCTGATTTAGGGTAACCACTTGGTCATGGAATTGGCCAAAGTAGTTAACAATTGTAGAGTGATTGGTTGAACTCAAACTCTCATGGTTCCTCGAGACTCACTAAAATCTAAAAATCTCATATATTGCACATAGGCCCAAATGCATATGGTCCTCTGTATCCAGATTCCCGAGTTCAAACACCTTGTCCAAACTAGAACATATGTCCATGGAAAAATCTTCCATTAGATTCCAATTTATAGAGGGAAACACTAGATTGAAACACACCTTAGGGAGTCAATCAATTTATTTTTTGGTGATTGGATTAGGGCTTTCAGAATTCATTACCACAAGTTTAAACCACCACAACACTGAGTTCAAGACGCATAAAGATATCCCACTTTCAATCACCATTTCAAACAATGGAAATTTATTACCTTGCATCCTCACATCCAATTTATGTCGATGTATGAAAGGGGTTAATGGACACCCAATTCACATGGGAGTGGGATGCCATTGGATTTGGATGGGATTATTGAATTAACTCCACCATGTGTGATATCTTCAATTAGATTGATCATTAATTAGTTAATCATGAGATTGGAGATAATAAGATCCCTCAATTTTGATCTAATTTTTCAAAACCTTGAATTGAATAGCAAAGTTGGCCAATACTTTCATGCTCTTAGAACATGAAAATATTCGATTCAGAAAAAACCTTTTACTTCTTATTGGATTATGGATATCATCATTTCTAGAATGTAATATTTTAGAGTGGTTTTATTTCTCATATGCATTATGATAAGAGATGATTTCCCAATAACTATTAGTTATATGATATAAGTTGAGTATACAAGCTTAGCCCTTTAGAGAACACCAATGCTCATGGTTATTTGTGGTTAAACCAAGCCCCCATTCATAGTTTAACTCCATTTGTCCCTTGACATAAAAAACAAATCACTAACACCTATGAACCCTAAGCATGTAGCATTGGTTAATAGTATAAAAACCTAAAATATATAAAAAATAATAATTTAATACAACTTTAAAATTAATAATTATAAAAAAATCATGAAATATACGTGAGCCTAAAAGAGCACTTTAATTTTACAATACTTTAAAAGGCAATATTTAGAATCAAAATAATATAAAAGGTGAGTAACTAACATCAAAATACAAAGCTATGCATAATTTAGCATAACTTCGTATCTCAAAAATATGAATGATTATAATAATAACTCATAAAAACCACTTTCCACTAAAAACTAAACTATAATTTTACAATACTTTAAAAGGCAAAATTTAGAATCAAAATAATATAAAAGTTGAGTAACTAACATCAAAATACAAAGCTATGCATAATTTAACATAACTTGGTATCTCAAAAATATGAATGATTATAATAATAACTCATAAAAACCACTTTCCACTAAAAACTAAAAATGTAGTTTGGATACAAAAACTCAAATAAAAGATATTATAAAGGTTAAGTAACTATAACATCTAAATACAAGCTCTACATGATTTAGCATAACTAGATATATAAAAATATTAATGATTATAATAATAACTCATAAAAGGCACTTTCCACTAAATTTTAGTAAATTTAGATTCCATAAATATCAATATTGAATTCTAAAAGTGTGTATTTCAATTTTGATATTGTGGAATTAGGTTAGGTTTCTATGTGTGTAATTTGAATTTCAATATTAGTGTTAACAATTTATTCATGTATGAGTATGCCTATCATTATATCATATATTTTTTAATAAATATCAATATTGAATTCTAAAAGTTTGTATTTCAATTTTGATATTGTGGAATTAGGTTAGGTTTCTATGTGTGTAATTTGAATTTCAATATTAGTGTTAACAATTTATTCATGTATGAGTATGCCTATTATTATATCATATATTCTTTAATATATCAAAAATAAAGAGAAAGCAAATAGAAACATGATGTAGATATGGCATCCTCAAATAGGAAAACCTAATCTAAGAGTGAAGAGCATAGCCTAAAATAATGATAAATGTAGGAATAAGAATTATAATAAGAATAACAAGAGAATAGCAAAAGAGAATAACAAAGCTTAAAGGAAAAATCACTTAGTTTATTATGTTGGCCAAATGACCTTTATCAAGGAATACAATGAGTCCACTCAAGATGTACACAATCCAAGAGATGAAAAAGAAACAATAAACAATTCTTTCATGCATCCCAAATCCCAGAATTATACAACTACATGCTACACACCAATACTTACTTGGAATAACTAGAAAGGAGCGATGTTCCCCTTAAGCACTGATCATTATTGGATTGATGGGTGCTCCCTCCTTGTGGAGGACACCTTAGTTTCCTACCTCTTTTATTGAGGTAGGTTCTATTGGGATAAGTGGTGAAACCTCTTTGGGTAGTTTTTCCCTATTTTTTACAATAGTTCCTACCGTTTAGTTCAAAAGTGCCCCCACATTTCTCCTGGTTTAATAATGAAACCACTGAAGAGAAATATGATGCCTAGAAAAGATAGAGATTACTCTATGTGTAAAATATGGTTGGTGAAGTATTGAAGAGGAGGGTTGTGGAATACTATGAAACTAGAGGAGTAGTGATGAGGTGTTTCTTGCAATGTTAGAGTGAATTGGTTGGTGTTGAGAGGAATGAGATATTTATTGATAGTGTCAGAATTAGAATCTATGTACATACTTGAAGATGGAAAAAAAATGAAGTTTATTGCATGATCTGTGTGAACCAAGAGCCATGAATTAGTAATGCATATAGTATAAGGAGTTGGAACAAAGGGGGATATAGCCTTTAGTTGTCTGTTGATTATTTGGTTGTGTGTTAATTTCCTTGAAGGGAAAATGTGGATTTATTGGTGCCACGAGTGAACTATAATTTTGTACCCATTGTAAAAGTTGAGCTTTTGTTGTATCCATTGGGAGTGTTTATCCAAGAAATATAATGATGTGACCACGACATACAAGAAGGAGATTGTGTACTGTATGGGATGCTAGTGATGTGCATCACCATAATTGGTCTAGAAGGAGTCAGGGAATAAGGAAACCCAATGGTATCTTATAAAGAATGCAGTTCTATGTTGTTCTCTGTACAAAAGTGGTAGAAAGAGATAATGTAGGTGGAGGATTGATGTGTTAGGACTTTACCTTGTGCTATATAAGATTAATTGACATATATGAGAGCCATATTCATAAAAAAAATGAGCGATTCCATGGGTGGCTCAACATATCCAATTGTTGAAGGAATATAATAACCCATAGAAAAATAGGTTTAGGTGGAGACTGTGTGAGAGAGATTCCCATAAATAATAAGTGAAGTCATGGTCCTACCACATTGGTGATGAGTCTCAGGTTGAAAAATAAAATAGCTACTCATTATTCCATTCCTAAATGAAGAGGCCAATGTTATGAGTGTGATTTTCCTGTACAAAATGTTAACTACATGTATATAAAGTTTTTCCCAAGGTAAGGGATGGCTTGTATGGTGAATATTGTGTGTTTTAAGTGAAGGGAACTGTTGTTTTCATGAGCACACTATCGTTGTCATGACGATAGACACCCCTATGATAGAGCAACTAAGGCTCCAAAAAGAATAGTGAATCTAAAAAGGCTGGTGAATCCTCTTCAATGTGGATGAGAGGAGATGAATGTGTCACCCCTAAAGTGTGCATGTATACTATGCCCAACAAAAAGGGTGCTTTGGATAATAAGGAGGAGGTAATATTTATACTCCTAAGAGGTGTATCCTTTGTTGTTCTTAGATTCCTGACAAAAGTAAAACTATTGTTAAGAATGAGAATGTATGTTGGTTCTAGAAGTTGTACATTGGTTGGACTAACCAATATAATAAGAGAGGGATACATGTCATTGTGAGAAGAAAAAATTATTGCACTATGTGAGTCTAGATGCTAAGTGGAGTGGTGTTTTGTTAGACCAAACTGTATATGTGTTGGAGAATTGGTTATGTATAGGTGTGTGGTTCTTGTGGACAGAAGAAGTGTTAGGGCTTTGACCTCCCAAACCCCCTATATAGACATATTATTATGTATTTATGTGTATGGAGGCCATTACTAGTAAATAAGGCCCATGTAGTAGTGTCGACATAATTATTGTAAGAAGGCTTACTAGAAAGTTTCTCGTACTATGTGACGCAACACCCCTACCTCAGCATGTTCTGCTTGACCTCCCAGTCTTTGGATCTTTCTATTCCCCGAGACAAAATGGCTCCTTAGTTCCCAATAGAACCTTCACACATATAACCACAGGTCCTTCTTAGAAGTTACGCCTGTGCGAACAAGCACTAGGCGCGAATATCCACTCCACGTGACCAACCGATGTGACCACGATATTCACCCGAAAAGGTGTTTCGGGTTTCACGACTTCGCGATTCCTATGGTGAGTCCCTCTGACTCCTTCGATCCCCGAAACCCTAAAATGGGCTACCGGGTCTTTAGCTTCTCCCCTATGCTTCGACCATGTGACCTAAATCACATCCTGGGGTCCACCTTTTGAGCACATCGAGATTTTGCGTATCGGGAACTCCCAATAGGATTCACCTTCATTCTCCCGACTCCTGAAATTCCGATATTTCGAAGCACCAAATTGATGAGCCTAATTTCCCTCGCGATACGACAGCTCAGATATCCTTTTCATGTATTGGGACTTCATGTATTGCGAAGTCGAGAGACTTCTCACCTCGGTCTTTCGATCCCCAATATCCCAAAATTCTCCCTGGATAATCAACGGTCCATGTTTTCTCTTGATTGGCGGATACGATCAAATCCCGAACTCGGACCTCACGAGTTCTCACAAGTCTCCCTTTGACTTCTCCAATGTGCGAGTCATTGAAATGTTGATCTGCTGCCACGTGCCCCACCCGATGGACGGTCTTGATGATGTTGGGACTTTGTGACTTCGCAAAGCCTCTCTCTTGTGCAAATCCAAAGGGTTAAACCTCGTACACTCCCTCTAGATCCAACGACAAATGTTGCTCCTCCTCCTGAGCTTTGGATTTCTAACTCTGAAACCACAAAGGATTTCTCAATATCTGCAACTCGTTACAGGATCCTTGCACACTATTGTGCTATCCTTTTTGATATTTTATTTGACTTGGACCTCGAAGTGTCTCGACCTGTTTCTCCTTTCTGTTGGAACTTTGTGCGCAAAAGAACTATTCCTTATGTGCTTACGAAATTGAAACAGTTCGTTTTGTGCATACTCCTTTCATAGGCCTTCCCTCCAGAGTATTCAACAACTCTATTTTCCTCCTTGAGATTCAATTGCTCGTGTAATGTCCCCAAGGTCGAGCCCTGTTGTAAATCATGTCTATGAAGTATAAATCTTGCATTATGAATTGTAATTATGTTTTATAGGCTGGTGAGCCAAGTCATATAAGCTAGTGGGCTTATGTGTTATTAGGTGAGGGAGCCTAAGTGTTGAAGGCTAGGAGCCTAATTTTTGTACATGTAATTCTGCACAGTATTAATACAAAACATCTCTGTGTGCGGACCGATCACGATGAATGAGTGATGGGAGACTAAGCATCCACAAAGCCTGGGTAAGGGAGAGGGGGCTGAGAGGTTGGAAGAGGGGCTAAGTTGAGGGGGCTTAAACCCTTGAGAATAATATTAAATTATTACTATTCCAAAGCTGTGTAAATGTGATACTTTATCCTAAGTTCTTTTGAAGGACAAGTGACTTACAAATGGGCAGGAACGAGCTTCATGGGTGACAAGTGTCAACCCAAGCACATGCAATTAAAACTGTTGAGTTGAGCCATGATGGGGGTTCCTCCTCCATTCTATCGTCGACTGTTTGAACCAGGAATCCTGTATGACCTCTGCAAGAATACCCTCACACAACTCTGAAATCAAAAAGGCCTATGTTGATTTCTGGAGGAACCAGTACAGCCTCTATCAAAACAGTCGAGTCTCTGTTCAACCTTCGCGTGGATTTCTTATCACGCATCCCTGAAACCCAAAACCGTGAGTCTGTTCTGTATGGATGGTTGGGAAAACTGAATGTCCCATAATTGTTGAGCCTGGTTGGGTTGAAGCGTCTGTCTGTCATCTATTTGGGAAACCCATGTTTGTTGTCCTAGTTGATTGTGGCAGCCATGCAGTTCTTGGCTAGGTGTGGTTTGCTATTGTTGTATGTTCATTACTGAACCTTGTTGTTTTTCTACTTTGTATGGGAACAAGATTAAGGAAACCGGTTGTATGACCTGTGTGTAACCTCTCTCCAGGTGAGGGAGGTGATTGTTGTTGAAGAGGCAATATTTACCAAGCCTATGAGTGACTCTCTCCAGGTGAGAGAGTGCATGGAGGAAGGAGAGAGCTCCTGGAAGGAACCTTGTAGCTTCCATAGAGCTCGGAGATTTCCAGTCTGATCTGTTGCTGAAGCCCAAGGCAAGGGAGGTTAGCATCCGAAGGACTGTTTAGGTGACAGAGAAGGTGTATACTCATGGGGTGGGACAGGCATGTGGGGAAGGAGAGTGTGTGGGCAGTGGGCATAAGTGGTTCCTGGGAGAGAATCCTCCTTCTTTTACGTGTATTCTTCCTATAAACCTTACATGGCCTAGGATTCCTTACCCGGTGGAGCTTAGTCCCAGCTCGGGGGTGAACTACTGTTGAGAGTGATGAGTAGCATGGTCTAAGGCTGGGAGGTTCATGGAAGGTTTACACACAGTTGGTGGTGCATGATAGTTTCAAAGATAAGTGTCACTATGTTTTGTAATTCTATAATTAATTAAATTGCATACCTGTGATTCTTGCAATGTTATCTTGTATTTTGTTGTGCATATGAATTATTGTTATTTCCATTAACTCTGAAATGCTAGCAGTAATTATGTGTTTAACTGTAATTAAGCATTTTAAGTTCATTAGAATGAATAATGTGTTATAGAAGTGTTTTTCCGTGTAGTAGTGTTGGCTCGACCCTGGGGTTGATGGCCAGGGGTGTTACAATATGGTATCAGAGCCTAGTTTCAACACTGAGCCTGGATGGGCTGGATAAGTGGTCTTTGGACCGAGGTTTTGAGAAGAAATTGTGTCTGGAGGACTAATTTCAGACCTCAGAATGTTTCTGAGTGTCAACGGGCTACTTGACCATGTTACAAAGATTAGGAGGTGTAGCGGTATTATAAAACTACAGCCTGTGTGGTATATGGCCATAGGGAGAGAGAGAACTCCACACCAGAAGTGTTCGATCAAGTAGATGAAGGTTCAAAAGGAGGGTACCAAGTCATTGGCCAGAAGTTCTTGAGAAGCGGAGTTGGATGGTCAGAATTCTCTATGGAGAACTCACGAAATCGCGAGGACCATAAGATAGCGAGAAGTTGCAAGGTGGTTAGTGGATGGAGAAACTCACCACCCTAGGATCCAGAATAAATGTGGGTCATTGATCGTGGTTGGTTTGAACCATTGGATCATTTCGTGAATTCAGGGATCGTGAACTTGGAGCATAGGCCAAATTCTTGGTCACTCCAAGTCCCGAATCGTGAAAGAGATTAACAAGGGTAGAATCGGATGGTGGAACGCTTCCAGGAAGAAGTGACGAAATCCCATGAGTCGTCGGATCCAGCCAACTAGCGAGGAAGTTAGGGCTGAATATCTTTGATAGGTGTAAGATTAGGATATATCTGGACCGTCGGATCAGGGGAGGCTCACAGACGTTGATCTCATACATGAATTTCCATATCTGAATTTGGGGATTGAAGTGACAAGAGAATTGGAGTTGCTACATCGTGAACTACCAGTTACCGAAAACCCAAAAACTGAAGTTCCAAAGTCCCAAAATCTTTGAAGACGGAAGAACCGTCCCAAAACCCTGAAATCCTGAAACGATCTACGCCATAGATCGTACGAGAGGAACTTGACCATTGGATCAAGTAGATGAATAACCCATAATTTCAGAATTTCAGCAAATGAAAGTTCGATATGTGTAGATGCACGAACTCTTGATACCCAAAACTCCGAAACAAAAAGTGAAAGTAGTGGGGCCCCCTAACATCGTTGGGAGTGAGGTGGACCTTCTTAAGGACACCATGTGTCACTACCTTGGTGGGCGATAGCTGTGCTATGGGCCCGGAGGGTAAGGAAATCAAATTTTCATAAGTTGGGAGTTGGAGAGGGAAGCAAGTGCGAGAACCTCCGGGACCAAAACCACGGAACTCGAAACCTCGAATCCCCAAAATCCCAAAACCTGAAGTTTTGTTTGGAGAGCGTTGTAGCACCTAGCAATTTCGTGTTTGATCACGGCTCATGGACGCATGGGTTGGGGACTAAGAAAACGGGGGCTATCGCCGGAAATTGCAGAGCCAAACATAGCTCAGAAAATTCGTGGAATCGAAACGTTTTCTTATTCGCGTTGGTTTATGAATGTTGTAGTTTTGTTAAGGGTTTAAGGCCTGACAAACTTCGGTTGATTGCACATTGTGTGTGTAGAGTTCAACGCATGTCAGGATAGCTGGGAATTGACGCCGAGTATAGAAATGGAAGAGGTGTTGATTGCCTCCAATTCAGAGAACGAAAGAGAAGGAAGGGATGTCAACTTGGGATTCGAAGGATCGAACTCCAATGGGCCTGGAAGAGAATTGGATAGGGAAGGGCATGTGATGAAAATCATTGAAAGATTGTAGAAAGATGCTCAGGCTTGTCGAGCCGATAGCTGAAAGCTCATGAGGGTCAGGGATCTGCAGGGTGAATTCAACTTAAAGATGTTGAAGAGCCTGGAAAGAATAGAAAGGAAATTGAAAAAGGAGAGTGACACAAGAAAAATAGGGAGTCCCAGGACCCCTGAGAGAAAAAGAAGATCGAGGAGTGGTAGCAGACATCGTCGTCTCTCCCCAAAGCATTCTGGTAAGAAAGCACACAGTAGTTCAAGCCCATCCCCTACCAAAAAACACCAAAGATATGAAGTGGATGAATTGAAAGGGGAGATGAATAAGATTAAGCCTCCTACGTTTGATGGAGAACATAAGAAGGAGGAAGATGTCGAAACATGGTTGGTTGGCTTGAGGTTTTATTTCCAACTGCAGAATTATTCCTCTCATGTCGAAGGAAGAATTGCGATATATCAACTAAAAGGAAAAGAATCCATGTGGTGGGATCAGCTTGTGCAGGTGTAGTACGTTAGAGAGAAATATATCACATGGAAGGAATTCAAGAGTATTTCGAGAGGAAATACCTGAGTAAAAGATACTATGACAAAAAGATGAAGGAGTTCTTTGAACTAAAGCTAGGAAGCATGACCATTCATGAATACGAACGAAGGTTTTTGGAATTATTGAAGTATGTTCCATTCATCAAAGATGAGGCTGTCAAGATTCAGAGGTATCTGAGTGGACTGCCACCTCCCATTGGTGACAATATTCAGTATGATGATCCTAAGACTATGGAAGAAACAATAAGAAGAGCGAAATACTTATATGAATAGCAAAGAGAAAAGCTTACCTTTCAGAAGGCTTGGGATAACCAGAAAAAGTTCAAGAAAGAACAGAGGCAGAAGGGAAATAAACCACCCTTTTTTAGAAATAGTCCTCAAGGATAGTTGTCTCTTAGAGAGCCCAGGAAGGTTGAAGTGAGTTGGCAAATGTCAAGGTTTCCACCTATGGAATGTTGGGGTTGTAAAGAAAACCATAGGTACAGGGATTGCCCCCACAAAAATGATAAAGTAAGAGTTCTCCACAATGTTCAGCAATATGAAACAGTGGAGGACATGGGTAGTAGAATTCCAAGGATCTACATAGCCTTGGAAAACAAGCAAACTGAGTATCAGTCACACATGATTGAAGTAGAAGGTATGATACAAAACCAACCATTTACTATTTTAGTTGTTCAAGGGCTAGCCATAGTTATATAGACCCTAGAGTGGTAGAAAGTTTGCATTTGATAAGAAGCAAACATGAAAAGTCTTGGTTAGTGCAGCTAGCTATAGGAACCAAGAGGAATGTCATGGAGTTAGTCAAGTCTTGTCCTGTAGACATGAATGGACTAAGCATGAAGGCCGATTTGAACATTCTACTGTTAGGCTCTTATGATTGTCTAATTGGGATGGACTGGTTGGACCAGCACCATGCCATCTTGGACTGTCAGAACAAGGCATTCACTTTCTTAGATGAAGAAGGGAATCAGAGAGTCGTCCAAGGAATTCCTAGAGTTGTTACTGTTAGAGAAATCTCAACAATGCAGGTGAAGAAGTGCTACAAAAAAGGTTGTCAATTACTTGCAACCCAAATGGGGGAAATGCCTAAGGATAAGGTGCCAAGTATTGAGGATCATGAGGTACTTAAAGAGTTCGAATATGTATTCCAGGAAGTACATGGACTACCTCCGAAGAGAGATATCGATTTCTATATAAATTTGATGCCTGGAGCAGCTCCAGTGTCGAAAGCTCCTTATAGAATGAGTATGCTAGAGCTGAAAGAGTTGCAATTGCAGCTTGAAGAGCTTCTAAAAAAGGGGCACATTCACCCAAGCGTGTCACCTTGGGGTGCCTCGGTCTCGTTCGTGAAGAAGAAGGATGGGACGTTGAGGTTGTGCATTGATTTCAGACAGTTGAACAAAGTAACTATCAAGAACAAGTATCCTCTACCGAGGATCGACAATCTTTTCGATCAGTTGAAAGGTGCGAAAATGTTTTTAAAGATAGATCTCGATTCTCAGATCGGGATATCACCAGGTAAGAATAAAGGATGAATACATCAACAAGACCGCCTTTAGAACAAGGTATGGGCATTACGAGTTCATAATGGTACCGTTTGGGATGTCGAACGCACCTGTTGTTTTTATGTGCTTGATGAATGGTGTATTTAGGGACTATCTAGACAAGTTTGTCATAGTCTTCCGCGATGACATTTTGGTGTATTCCAAGTCAGAGTAAGAGCATGAACAACACCTGAGGATGGTGCTACAAGTGTTGAGAGAACACCGACTTTATGCCAAGTTGACCAAATGCTTGTTTTATTAAAGGAAGATCCATTACATGGGGCACATTATTTCAAAAGAAGGGATCGTCGTGGATCTTGAGAAGGTTGAGGCAATCAGAGAATGGTTAGTGCCAAGGAATGTGGTGGGAGTTAGATCCTTTATGGGTCTAGCGGGCTATTACATAAGTTTTATCGCAGGGTTCTGAAAGATAGCTCACCCTATCACTTCCTTGCAAAGGAAGGATAAAACGTTTCAGTGGACTGAAGAGTGTGAGAAAATTTTCTAGCGATTGAAGCAGTTGTTAACCAGTGCTCCAATCCTGACGATTGCAGATCCAAATGCAGATTTCATAGTATGCACTGATGCATGCAAAGAAGGACTGGGAGGGGTCCTCAGTCAGAACGAATTTGTAATCTGTTATGAGTCCAGGAAGATGAAAGAGCACGAAAAGAATTATGCCACTCATGATTTGGAGTTGGAAGCAATCGTTCACGCTCTGAGGAAATGGAGACATTACCTCATAGGAAGGAGATTTGAATTGAGAACGGAACACAATGGCCTGAAATATTTGTTTGATCAACCAACCTTAAACGCTACACAAAGTAGGTGGATGAAATTTCTGTGTGAGTACGACTTTGAGATCAAGCATATCAAAGGAAAGGAGAATAAAGTGGCTGATGCACTTAGCAGGAAGGTGCATGAATCACATGCTACAACCATTAGCATGTATCAGACTGATATTAAAAGTAGAAATAATATGTTTTGTAAGTACATGCATATATATTATTGCATGGAAATAATTATACTAATGGCTGAAATGTTGCTAACCCGTGAAGTTGAGAACATTTCAGGAACTATTAAACATTGCAATAGGAAAGTTACAAGCCAGGTAGTCACAGGAATAGAGACTACATAAAATTTTATGTTCAAAAAATTGAAATAATAAACTTACTGTTGTTAATTATGAACATGCATATGCATAGAATGACGAGTCATTCTATTTGGTCGAGTTGTTTGGTAATTGTGATTGAATTTCTAGGTGTAGGAAATTCTAAGATCATTGCATAAGATGTTGTACATGTTGAATTATGATGTATAGAAAATATTGACAATTTGTTGGCAGTATGCAAGATGAAGTCTTGCAGGAAAATTGTATGCAGTTTGTTGCCTGTGGAAAATCACAAGGATGGTTTCATTCATAATATGGAAACAAACAAGATGAATCGTGAAATAGAATGTCATGTTTTGGGGATAAAAGTTGAATTTCCTTTCAAACTAATTGGAGTTACTAAATGAATTCTTTTATGTTCTCTCATGATAACTGCATGTGGTTGATGCAGATGAGATGATGTCGATAAAAGTTAAAATGTTGACTACAAAAAGTATGTTGGGAAGATGCTTCTAGGAAACCTTTGAGGGCAGTTGGAACTCCTCGAGCCATGGTGCTCTAAGAATTCTGGTCTGGCCTGTTACTGAAGCCCAAGGAAAGGGAGGTGTAGCACTGATGGACTGTGGTTGTGAAGGTGTATACTCCCGGGTGGGACAGGCATGTGGGGAATGAGAGACTGTTAGTTGGAGTGTTGTTGAGGTCTGGTACCTTGGCCTAGGCCATGTGGATAAGGATTATGGACCATGGCTATCTTGGGAAGCCATTGCCCCATTGGATTCATAGCCCTTCTCATGGCAGGAAGGTCTTCTCAATCAAAAGATAAGTACAATTCTCTATTTATTGTATATTGTGTATGTTGTATACAGTTATAATGTTATTAAAATTGTCTGTATATACATATATATACATTGCATATATGCTTGGATTACCACATACATGACTGTACATAATGTGTCTCATATTTCATTACTTAAGAAATATATACCAGATGCTAATCATGTTATCGATTGGAATGTGATTCAGGTGGAACAAGAAGGTGTCCTGCAAGTGCATCCTGTGCACATATTGGACAGGAAAAAATAAACATCTCCGGAATCGATCTATAGGGCTTGTAAAGGTCCAATGGACCTGGTACGGTCCTGAGGACACAACATGGGAGCATGAAGATGTTATGTGGGCAGAGTACCCGCATCTTTTTGAAAATTTTGAAAAGCTTGCAGATGCAGTGTAAAGTTGCATTGAGGACAGTGCAAAAATAAGGGGAGGGGATTGTAGTGTCCCCAAGGCCGAGCCCTATTGAAAATCATGTCTATGAAGTATAAAGCTTGCATTATGAATTGTAATTATGTTTTATAGGCTGGTGAACCAAGTCATATAAGCTAGTGGGATTATGTGTTATTAGGCCATGGAGCCTAAGTGTTGAAGGCCAGGAGCCTGATTTTTGTACATGTAATTATGCACAGTATTAATAAAAAACATCTTTGTTTGTGGATCGACCATGATGAATGAGTGATGGGGTACTAAGAATCCAAAAATCCTAGGTAAGGGAGAGGGGGCTGAGAGGTTGGAAGAGGGGCTAAGTTGAGGGGGCTTAAACCCTTGAGAATAATATTAAATTATTACTATTCCAAAGATGTGTAAATGTGATGTTTTATCCTAAGTTCTTTGGAAGGACGAGTGACTTCCAAATGGGAAGGAATGAGCTTCATGGGTGAAAAGTGTCAACCCAAGCGCATGCAGTTAAAACTATTGAGTTGAGCCATGATGGGGGTTTCTCCTCCATTCTACCGTCGACTGTCTGAACCGGGAATCCCGTATGACCTCTACAAGAATACCCTCATGCAAATCTGAAACCAAAAAGGCCTGTGTTGATTTTTGGAGGAGTCGGTACACCCTCTGTCAAAACCGTCGAGTCTGTGTTCCACCTTTGTGTGAATTTCTTATCATGCATCCCTGAAACCTAGAACCGTGAGTCTGTTCTGTATGGATGGTTGGGAAAACTGAATGTCCCATAATTGTTGAGCCTAGTTGGGTTGAAGTGTCTATCTGTCATCTGTTTGGGAAACCCATGTTTTTTGTCCGAGTTGACTGTGGTGGCCACATAGTTCTTGGCTGGGTGTGGTTTGTTGTTGTTGTATTTTCGTTGCTGAGCCTTGCTGTTTTTCTGCTTTGTACGGGAACAATATTAATGAAACCAGTTGTATGACCTATGTGTAACCTCTCTCCAGGTGAGGGAGGTGATTGTTGTTGAAGAGGCAGGTTTTACCAAGCCTGTGAGCGACTCTCTCCAGGTGAGAGAGTGCATGGAGGAAGGAGAGAGCTCCTGGAAGGAACCCTGTAGCTTCCACAGAGCTCAGAGATTTCTGGTCCAGTCTGTTGTTGAAGCCCAAGGCAAGGGAGGCTAGTAGCCAAAGGATTGTCTAGGTGACAGAGAAGGTGTATACTCCTGGGGTGGGACAGGCATGTGGGGAAGGAAAGTCTGTGGGAAGTGGGCATAAGTGGTTCCTGGGAGAGAGTCCTTCTTTTATGTGTATTCTTCCTGTAAACATTACCTAGCCTAGGATTCCTTACCCGATGGAGTTTAGTCCTAGCTCAGGAGTGACCTACTGCTGAGAGAGATGAGCAGCGTGGTCTAAGGCTAGGAGGTTCATGGAAGGTCTACACACAGTTGGTGGTGCATGACAATTTCAAAGATAACTGTCACTATGTTTTGTAATTCTGTAATTAATTAAATTGCATACCTGTGATTCTTGCAATGTTATCATGTATTTTGTTGTGCATATGAATTATTGTTATTTCCATTAACTCTGAAATGCTGGTAGTAATTCTGTATTTAACTATAATTAAGCGTTTTAAGTTCATTAGAATTCATAATGTGTTACAGAAGTGTTTTTCTTTGTAGTAGTGTTGGCCTGACTGTGGGGTTGATGGCCGGGGGAATTACATCTCGGAACTCAAAGGTCTCTGTCCCTTTCGTTCCTCGAAGGGATATAAGTGCCCTCCTGGAAACTTCTACTCAAGCACACATTGTTGAGCCTACAGAGTGTTCAACAACTCTGCGAGTGTCTTCTCCTGGACACTTCTCTTCTCATAGAACTCAAAACAGATTTCCTTTGTGCACTCCTTGCACATTCTCAATGCCCACCTCGCAGAGCTTCACAATATCCTGAGCAATTATGTCTTCTCTTTGTGCCCTCCTCTGCACATTATTTCCTCCAAGGTGTTCAGTAACCTTGAGTTTCTCCTTTGATTTTATGATTCCTCTAGTGTGCCCTCCTGACACGTCTTTTCCTGAATTCAACACAGAACTCAGATGTGCACACTTGCACTGGCTCACAGAGTCCTCAACACTCTCTCATGAAACCCCTTACATTAAGCCACAAAGAACCCAGACTGAAATCAGAAAACTCTCAGATAGATAATTTTGTCTATCCCTACAGATAGAACCTATCACATACATCTACAACACATGCATATAAACACATAAAATATATTCATTCAAAATACACATAAAACACATAAAGATTCTCATGCAGGAAAAATTTCTCTTCGTATTAATCTTAGAATTCCTATTTATAATGTGTACAAAAGCTCGGACTGCCACAAAGTCCTGGATCTCATCTCTTCTCTCCAATATATCTTCTAATCTATCTGCCACTCTCTCTATTGAATCTATATACAAATATATTTTCTACCAAAAGGGGCTCTTCAAGATCTTCCCTCCAAGCTACCTACTCTCATTGATTTACAATGAATTACATTCAATGGTTGTCTAGTCTGAATCACATCTAGATCTTATCATCCTATCAACCATTAAAGGCGACTCTATCTACCATCTGCACAAAGGCATCAATTTGGCTCTTCCATGCTTACAAACATTTAATTACATTCTAAAATTTAAAATGAGAGGGTTGGCACCTCTCCCTTCCTTGAATGTGCGCTTGATGTGTTGTCTAGTTGGCACGTTGTTGGGTTCGGGTGATGCTCTTGCATCATACTCCACTGCTGTGAAAAATTCATGAGCTCATGCTCATGACCTTTCCATCTCTATTGAAATCCACCTAGATCCAAAACTGTTCTTTGGACCCTTCCATCTACTCCATTTCTTTCTTGTTCCTGCTACTGTTGTTTCTTCCCTGCTACTATGGTAGGCTTCCTTCTCCTCAAATTTTCCTCACTGGCAGTTTTTGCTGCTGACCTCAACATCAACCTTCTTATCTCTTCTATCTCCTTGTCCAACTGCTCTAGTGGTTGGCTCTCTTTATGCTTTCTATTCTGCTGTAGCTCCTCTTTATCAATGGGTGGATCATCTTTCCCCCCCTTGCTATTTTCTCCATCTTCTGTGGATTTAGCTTTCCACCCTTCTGCAAACTCCATTTCTGCAGTCTCATTACTAAGTTGTTGCTCAACGTTTTCCTCTGACAAACTAGCTTATGCCAATTCTTCTACTGGTTCATAAACAACTTCTTCCAGCTTCTCCTCAGACTGGAATTCTGATTCATCTTCTACTATAGGCTTCAATGTTGCAGTCATCTCCTGTTCAACTTCCTGGCTGAAACTTTTGAGAAATTATGTTGAATTCTCTTCTCCCACAATATGCATGACTGTCTTCTCATGGAAGTCATCTACTGGCTCTGGATTGTTCAACCAATTCTCAAGCATCTCTAACTCTTTCTCCCATGGAGCGAACAATTTAACTACGTGCTCTTATTCTGATAGGGAAGATATCAACATGTGTTCCATTTCTTCTATGACAGTCACTGTTGGCTATCATTCTTCTGTTGTTGCATCTGCAACACATAATCTGGCCTCAACTAGGTTTCTTGGTAAGAATATCCGAATTCCCCCAATGATCGGAATGTTCCTATGATCCTCCTCCATCAACTCTCCTTACTGATACGAGCTCTCAACTGAGTTCATATTCTCTCCATTTCCCACCTGGAAATCTGGGATTTCTTCCCTGCGCTCCTAGAAGTCTATGAGATCCTCCAATGATCCCATCTCATTGCCCACCTGGCAATATGAAATTTCTTCACTTCCCACCTGGTAGTCTTTGAGATCAACCATTGACCTATTCTCATTTCCATCTAGGCAAACTGAAAGTCCCTCACTACACACTGGGAAGTTTCTGAGACCCTTTTCTGATCTCTTATCCTCACCATCATTGAGACTCTTCCCAGTTTCTGGATCACATATGTGAACTATCTCCTCTTCATATCTGAGGATTTCAACATACTTCAGCCACACTCTCAACAGATTTTGTTGTCCTCTGGCAAACAATTTCTTAATCATCCATTTTACCTTCTTCTTCATGGGCCACGCATATACCCAATGCACCTTAGCATCCTATTGCATTTTAAATGCAAGATTCTCCATTCTTTCTCTTATCTCGCTGAGCTCTTGGTCCATCTCAGCCTTGATTTTCTGTTGGTGGTCTTTGGCTTGACTACTCCTTTGGTCTTCAATAGCCATCCTCCTCTTTATCCATTGGCCCTCCTGGAAAGTCTATTGTTCACTATGCAACCGAGAGCATTCCCAGCTTCTCCTTTTTCCTTTTCCTACGATCTACAAACAAATTCTATGCTCTGATACCACCTAACGCAACACCCCTACCTCAGCAAGTTCTGCTTGACCTCCCGGTATTTGGATCTTTTTATTCCCCAAGACGAAATGGATCCTTAGCTCCCACTGGAACCTTCACATATAACCACAAGTCCTTCTTAGAAGTTACACCTGTGCAAAAAAGAACTAGGTGAGAACCTCCACTCCACGTGACCAACTGATGTGACCATGACCTTCACTCGAAAATGTGTTTAAGGTTTCACGACTTTGCGATTCCTATGGTGAGTCCCTCTGACTCCTTCGATCCCCGAAACCCCGAAATGGGCTACTAGGTCTTTATCTCCTCCCTTATGCTTCGACCATGTGACCTCATTCAAGTATTGGGGTCCACCTTTTGAGCATGTTGGGATTTTGCATATCGGGAACTCCCAATACAATTCACCTTCATTCTCCCGACTCCCAAAATGCCGATATCTTGGAGCACCAAATCGACATTCTTGATTTCCCTCGCTATCCGATGACTCAGATCTCCTTTTCATGTATCAGTACTTCACGTATCACGAATTCAAGAGACTTCTCACCTCGGTCTTCCTATCCCCGATATCCCAAAATTCTCTTTTGACAATCAATGATCCACGCTTTCACCTTGATCAACCGCTACGATCAAATTGCAAACTCGGACCTTGCGAGTTCTCACAAGTCTTCCCTTTGACTTCTCTGATGTGTGAGTCAACGAAATGATGATCTGCTACCATGCGTCCCTCTCAATGGATAGTCCTGATGATTTCAGGACTTCACGACTTCACAAAGCCTCTCTACTGTGCAAATCCAAAGGGTTAAACCTCATACACTCCCTCCATATCCAACGACAACTGTCGCTCCTCCTCACGAGCTTTGGCTTTCTCACTCTGAAACCTTAAAGGATTTCTCAAACTCTGCAACTCTTTGGAGGATCCTTGCACACTATTGTGCTATCCTTTCTGATCTTTTCTGTGGCTTGGACCTTGAAGTGTCTCGACCTGTTGCTCCTTTCTATTGGAACTTTGTGCACAAAAGCGCTATTCCTCCTGATCTTATGAACCTGAAAAATTTCTCTCTATGCATACTCATTACACATGTCTTCCCTCCAGAATATTCAACAACTCATCTTTCCTCCTTGTGCTTCAACTGCTTGGACCTCAAAGTTCTTTGTCCCTTTCACTCCTCGAAGGGATATAAGTGGCCTATTGGCAACTTCTGCTCAAGCACACCTTGCTGAGCCTACAGAGTGTTTAACAACTATGTGAGTGTCTTCTCCTAGACACTTCTCTTCTCAC
The DNA here is from genome assembly GCA_009831015.1 of Picea engelmannii. NCBI lineage: Eukaryota > Viridiplantae > Streptophyta > Pinopsida > Pinales > Pinaceae > Picea > Picea engelmannii. The sequence continues at coordinate 63,699 of ML815848.1, read as the reverse complement.
ATAACTCACAACAGATTTCCTTCATGCACTCCTTGCACACGCTCAATGCCCACCTGGCATAACTTCACATAATCCTCAGCATTTTTTTCTTCTCTCTGTGCCCTCCTCTACACAGTATTTCCTCCAAGGTGTTCAGTAACCTTGAGGTTCTCCTTTGAGTTTATGATTCCTCTAGTGTTCCCTCCTGGTACGTCTTTTCCTGAATTCAACACAGAACTCAGATGTGCACACTTGCACTGGCTCACAGAGTCCTCAACACTCTGTCATGCAACCCCTTACATTAAGCCACAAACAACCCAGACTGAAATCAGAAAAATATCAGATAGAGAATTATGTCTATCCCTGCAAATGGAACCTATCACATACATCTACAATATATGCATATAAACACATAAAAGACATTCATTCAAAATACACATAAAACACATAAATATTATCATGCAAGAAAAATTGCTCTTTGTATTAATCTCAAAATGCATGTTTATAATGTGTACAAATGCTCGGACTGCAACTGAGTCTCGACTCTCCTCTGTTCTCTCCAATCTATCTTCTAATGTATCTGCCTCTCTCTCTAATGAATCTAGATACAAATATCTTTTCTACCAAAAGGGGCTCCTCGAGCTCTTCCCTCCAAGCTACCTACTCTCATTAATTTACAATGAATTACATTCAATGGTTGTCTACTCCAAATCGGATCTAGATCTTATCATCCTGTCAACCATTGAAGGGGACTCTATATACTATCATCACAAAGGCAACGACTTGGCTCTTCTAGCCTTACAAACATTTAATTACATTCTAAAATTTAAAATGAGAGGGATGGCACCTCTCCCTTCCTTGAATGTGTGCTTGATGTGTTGTCTAGCTAGTGCATTGCTAGGTTGGGGCGATGCTCCTACATCACTATGAAGTTCCTTCTATAAAATGTTCTTAAGGGATATAAAGTACTATATAAATATATAAAATCATTGTAAAATATCTCTTGAAAATCGTTTGTAATTTGAGCTCTACTTTATTGGAGGTTTCCCCCTTGAAGTGGCAAGTGAACATTTATTCCATATCAATAAAGGTGTAAAATTTTGGTCTATATTTTTTATTTTGTTTTCCAATCTATTTATTTTATAAATAGATACAAGTAATGTATATAATTTCTTCTTTGAATATTTCTAATTGGTACATCACAAGTGGTATTAGTGCATTTTCCTTGCACATTCTTAGAGAATTTTTTTTTAGGCTAGATACATGTTCGACATCTGTAAATAAGATAGATATATGTCATTCAGTGAGTAAATATTTGATTGGGGAAGCATACATACAATAAATACAAGATATTTCACTTGGTTGAAAACCCTTGTAACCCCTATTGGTACTCCTTCAAGTAGTACCACATTATATAACACTTGTATAAAAAAATTTACTTCTATGTATCCTTAGGTAGATTGGAAGTCATGTAGGTCTCCTAAAACTAGATCTATATTAGTCATTTAACCTCCTTACTTCTATAGTGGCACTGATAATAACACTTAGGAACATTAGTCTCTAGTAGAAGGGTAATTGGGTAGTATTGTTAAGGGTATGGTTGAACCTCCTTATTTATCACGCTAAGATATTGGGAGGAGTACTATTGTTGGACCCTGCACGTATATTAGAGAGATATATCACAAAGAAATCCATTGTCCTTTGATCCCTTGAAGTCCTAATACTTTATACTATTTTGGGAAAGTTGTAAACAAGGGGATGTATTGACAAACTAAGCATTCCAAGCTTTGAGTTACTAGAAACACTCATTTCTGATAACCATAAGGAAAATTCCTACCTATTCTACATTATTCATAATTTGAGCATTATGCCAGTGTTGTATTCTTTAAGTGGAAGTATAACTTCATATTAGTAGAAAGGAAAAATAAGAGTAAAAAGTTGTCCCACTAACACCCTTATTTGGACCTATCTCAATAGACTCATTTTGTTGCGTTTATCACAATGCCCCCCCTCTCTGATAGGATTATTTTGTGTGTGGTCACACTCACCCCATTACCAGCTAAGTACCTCAATATCCCTATAAACTCACAATGATCACATTGGTACACCTCTCCAATAAGTATTTTTGTATGGACTCTCTAGCCCCATCGCATTGCACCTATTGTATTAGGCCCACCCTCTAGTATCTTTTTTTATAATGCATGCCATCCATATGGCTACTCTAAGCCATGATTATGGCACCTACGTTGCTCACATGGAATTTTTTTTTAATGAGCTGCAAATAAATTTAGAGAACACTCAAATTTTTTCTAAGAAAATCTTTTCTACAGTTAATGACAATATTAACAAACTTGACTCACTCCCTAAACAATTCTTCCAATTTATTATTGAATTCAAGGAAACTTAGTTTGAGGAATGGTGATCCCACCAAGAGGGAGTTGAATCATCCAATTCCATGGGGCCTCACTCTATCCCATTTTTTCACGATCTGAGACTTCCTAAGGTGGATGTGAATAAATTTGATGACTCTAACCCCAATATTTAGGTCACTCAAATGGAACATTATTTTTCACTACATGGCATCACTGATGACTTAATGAAACTTCATGTGGGTGTCTTTTATTTAGACCCTAAGTGGAAATGAGGTAAGAATTCCCATTGAGGTTATATTTCTTGAACTCAATTTTTAATAGATCTCTATGAATGTTTTGAATAAAAAAATCATAATTTGGGATGCTTGACTAATCTTAAAAAATCAGGTACAATTGGAGACTACATCTTTTATTTTTAGAAACTTAATTTCCACATACGAATGCATGTTTGATACCTTCTCCCAATATTGTTTTTTTAGTGGTTTGAAGGAATAAATTCATACCCAAGTCTTAGTGGCTCACCCTACCACTTGATTTGAAGAAATTTAATGAGCCAAGGAAGCACAACAAGTTGTCAACGATCAAATAAATAAAAAAATCTGAATTCCCTATCCATGTCCTGCTAATCCTTCTCCTCCTCTCAAGATCCTAAAATTAACCTTTTCTAAAATGTAATAATGTCAACTTAAATTCCTTCGCTACAATTGTGTTGAAAATATTTTGCTCGGCACACATGTAAGGAGTAGAAAATATTTATGGACTTTTTAAAGGACATTTAAGAAGATGATGTTGATTCTCTCCCTCAAGAACCTCTTCCTTATCCATATGATGACCTTCTTCCCTATAATAAACCATATGTGGAACCCCATATATCCCTACATGTCTTGATTGGTATTTCATCTACCCAAACCCTTAAATTAATTGGCCATGTCAAACATAGTAAAGTCATTATCCTAATTGACATTGGTAGAACCCATAACTTTATTCACTACCAGGTCACCAAATATAGATATTTCTATATGCATGATTTGAAAAACTTTGATATCATGATTGCTAATAGAGGTTCCACAAAATGTGGGGGTCATTGTGAAAATGTGTTCCTTCAAATTGGTGATTATTATATGAAATCCCACATATTTTCATTGAAATGGTTTGTTGTCACATTGTTTTGGGTGTTGAATGGTTATGCATACTAGGCCCCATCACCATGGAATTCAAGGATTTATACTGAGATTCTAGTAGTAAAGGTGTCTCTACACTTTCAAAGGAATCACGAAAGGTTATCCTTAGATAATCATCTCACACATTATGGAAAAACTCATTAAAAATGGACATTATAGATTTATCACCTAGTTCCATTCCATTCAACACTTTGATACTCTTTCCTATCCCATCCATATTGATGTGCAGTTAGTATTATCTAAACACCAAACAATTTTTGAAATCCTTGTAGGCATCCCACCCTCCTATGGTACACATGATCATTCTATTCCACTAATACATGGTATCTTCCCACCCAATGTCCACCCTTATCACCACCCACTTTCTCAAAAAACATGAAATTGAAAAGGCTGTTCAAGAATTGTTAGTTGAAGGTGTCATCCTCCCTAGTACCAATCCTTATTCATGTTGGAAATATTTCTATTTCCGACTTACTCGTTCACTATTAGTTAACTGGAGTTAGTTCTATTTTAGACTTTCCATTTTTATACCATCACTATTATGCATGCATGCATTCCTAATAAGAGCTCACTGTTAGTTTTCTTTTCTTAATTATGGAATTCTCTTCCCTATATGAGTGTTTATTGCTCATTCATTATAGGATTCAATCATTTATCAACTCATTGGAGTAGTGTGAATATATTTTCTCATTTTGCTATATTGTATCTCTTGTCCTTTTCTTGATAAGGTTTGATTGTATTTGCTTCATCTACATCTCCTGTATAGGTTTATATGAAACATTGACATGGTATCAGAGCCAAGTTTCTTGAAGAAAACTAGAGAATCCAAAGAAGATGGAAATCCAAGTTTTGGTGAGCGTAATTAATATATCTGACAATGCCGCAACCTCTCCCTGTCAAAAAGTGAAACAATTGAAAGTGCCACATCCTCTCCCTGTCGAAAGGTGAGACAGTCACAGATGACAAAGACAGAAAAATCCATGCTTCAGGAAGAAGGTTTCCTTTCACGGAGTCCATTGGATTCGAGGAGGAATCAATATCATCATGAGGATCCTTCTCATGTACTTTCATCTTCTGAACTAGCGATGCCCATGTATTGTTATATGGTTCAATATTCTGATCCACAGATCTATAGTGATGCTATGGGAAATACATTATGGGAAGCATCCATGTAGGAGGAATATGACTCACTCCTAGAGAATCAGACTTGGGATGTGGTTCCACTTCCACCAGAAAGGAATATTTTCAGGTGCATATGGGTCTACAGGATCAAGAGGTACAAGGCAAGACATGTTGGCAAAGGACTTCATTAGATCCATAAATATTTCTACATCTTCAAGAAGACTTTCATTGAGATGAAGTTTCACACTTTGCAGGATCGTCTTGGAGTGAAGACCACATTTTCCTAGCAACTACCTTTTATTCTTTTGATGCTTTGTCTGTGGGGGGGCAGGGGGGGGTTCCCACATGGATTTCCCTCTTTCCTCATTTTTTAGTTAGTGTTTATTAGTTCCATTGTACATGAGTACCTAATATGGCCTAGTTTCCGGGACTCATTTTTTATTACTCCATAGTGATGTTCAGGTGGGGTGTTGGAAATATTTCTATTTTCAACTCACTAGTTCACTATTAGTTAACTGGAGCTAGTTCTATTTTAGACTCTCCATTTTTAGACCATCACTATTATGCATGCATGCATTCCTAAGAAGAGATCAATGTTAGTGAACTTTTCTTAATTATGGAATTTTCTGGCCTTAATGAGTGTGTATCACTCATTCATTGTAGGATTCGATCATTGATCAGCTCATTGGTGTAGTGTGAATATATTTTCTCATTCTTCTATATTGAATCTCTTGTCCTTTTATTGATAAGCTTTGTTTGTGTTTTATTTAGCTAGGTATCCTGTCCAGGTTTCTATGAAACATTGACAATACATCTTCTATTATCACGATACTAAAAAATAAGGCTCTTCGAAATTTTTTCTTGATTTTTATGCTCTCAAAATAGTCACGATCAAGGATAAGTTCCCCATTCCAATATTTGATGATATTTTGGATTAACTTAAAGATTATCAATTTTTTACCAAACATTATCTTCATTCATGCTATCTCAAAATTAGTATGAAGCAAGCCAATCCTCTGAAAACTATTTTTTTCACTCACAAAGGCCATTATGAGTTCTTAGTGATGTTGTTTGTTCTTTGTAATGCACCATCCAACTTCCAAAGTCTCATGAATCACATATTTCAACCCTTTGTACATCATTTTGTTCTTGTCTTTTTTGATGACATCCCAATCTATAGTAAAAATTTGTAGGCCCATCTTACGAATGTTTATAAGGTCTTAAAACCACTTTATCATCATGAACTCTTTCTCAAAAGTTCCAAATGTTCCTTTTGTGTCTCCAAAGAAGAATATTTTGGTCATATTTTTAGTAAGGATTGTGTATGAGTGGACCTAAAGAAAATTGAAGTAATGAAGGATTGACCCCATCATATCACTCTTAAATGTTTATGAGGTTTCATTGGTCTAATAACGTACTATATAAATTGTATCTAGAATTATGGAAAAATTGTTAATTCCGTTGGTACCTTAAGAAAAATGATTTTAGTTGGAGTGCAACTATAGATCAAGACTTCTAGGATTTGAAGGATTTTATGTGTACAACCCTAGTACTTTCTCTTCCTGACTTGACTAAGACTTTTTTTTGAAATGTGATGCTTTAGGAAAAGGCATAGGTGAAATTATCATGCAAGAAGGCATACCATTGATCTATACTAGTAAATATTTTTGTGAGAAAGACTTGTTGGCCATTTTGTACAATTTGGATATATGGCATCCCTATTTTATTCGGAAAAATTTATAGATTAAAACTGATCATTGCAACCTCATATTTTTTTGGAAAAAAGGATTTCATCCCATGAAAAATAGATATGGGTTGCAAAAATGTTAGGCTATAATTATGATATCATTTATAAGAAGGGAAATGAGTGTGGTAGTTGATTGTCTCTCTAGAAAATATGGAGAGGAAGGATCCCTTTTTTCACTCTCCTTCATTTTAGTTTATTGGGTGAATGAAGTATGCAATGAATAATTCATAGAACCGAATATTTCCAACCTAATCCAACAACTTCAACATGATTCCCATGTATCTCTAGGTTACACTGAACAAAATGATGAATTACACCATAAACGGTGTATGTATTTGATCAACTTGTCCAATGTTAAATCAATCTTTCTATATCAACTTCATGCATCACTAATAGAAGATCGTTCTAGATTTCATAAATCATATGAACAAATAAAATGTTCCTTCTTCTAGGAAGGCATGCAGAATTAAATTTTCACTTTTGTCACTAAATGAAATCTTTGCCAATGACAAAAAGGAGAAAAAATGAAAACTCTAGGTGAAGTACAACCTTTACCTATCCCACCAATTGCATGGACAAACATTTCTATGGATTTCATTGTACGTTTACCCAAATTTAGCAATAAATCTATCATAATTATTGTGGTTTATTTCCTTACCAAATATGTTCATTTTTTTCCATCCAACACCCCTTTAAACCTTGCATTGTATCTCAAGTATTCATGGATAAAATATTCAAACTACATGGTATTCCACAATCTCTTGTCACCGACTGTGATCCCACTTTCACTAGCAACTTCTGGAAAGAATTGTTGAGGCTCCATGGAAATCCATTTCATCTTAGCACCACCTATCACCCCTAGAATGATGGTCTCTATGAAGATGTCAACAAGTGTTTGGAAGAATATTTGAGGTTCTTTACTTCCAAACGATAGTCCCAATGGGTTTAGTGTTCACCCCTATTAGAATGGTGGTATAATAGAAATTATCATGGTCCCACTCACATGACCCCCTTTGAGGCATCTATCGAAAATATCCCCCATCTATATTATCTTACTTATCAAGTGTCTCCAATCTATAAGAGGTTGAAAAAAAACTTACATATTGGGCCAACATTCTCTACACTCTCAAAGATAATTAGGTCATGTCTCAGAATTAAAGGAAGAAATAGGCCAATCAACATATCAGTAAACACCATTTTGAAGAAGTGGATGAATTGTTCCTTCATATACATCCATATAAGTAGACCTCCCTCAACGAATACAACTACTATAATTTTAAGAATCCATAAAAGTAGACCTTCCTCCCTCAATGAATACAAAATTCTCTTAGAAGAATATGAAATTCCCACTTAATATATCGATCTTTGATCCATCGGCCATCGACCATCAACGATCTCAGATGTCATTTGGTTGAATTTCAACACTTCTCCAAACTCATTGAACCCCAATCCATTGGCCATTAACGATCCGATATGTCATTTGGATGAATTTCAACACTTCACCAAACTCAGCGATCCTCGATCCATTCTACATCGATGATATCATATGTCATTTGGCCAAATTTCAACACTTCTCCAAATTCATCTATCCACGATCCATCATCCATTGATGATATCAGATGCCAGTTGGCACCCAACCGCCCATAATATGTCCAGGTTACTTCAAAACGCACTTCAAAACTAATTTCAAAATTTTGATAACATCTAATTAATAAAGAAGCATGAAAGACTCACATGCAGTAATCAAGATTCATGTTACAACATAAAAGAAATGAAAATTATTCCATCCACAATAATAAGCAACAAACATTCATATTATAAATAATAATTTCATAGATAATGATTAATACACAACCGAAATAAATATACAAGTAAAGGAAACCATGACATAGATAACTTATCTTAAATGAATTAAATCACTAACTGACTACAGATCGAGGACGATCCACCAAAACATAGTCATTGTTGTTCCAAGTCTCAAAAACAATGTCACCCCTAATCCAGGGCTATCAATCCATAAGGATGGGTTCCTGGACGAAACTCATCTTCCCAAACTAGTCAACACTTAAGCTCTGACATGTTTCTCAACACACAACTATACAAAGTACACCAACTCTCTTCTCTCCATCATGCACCACCCAAATACATTGAATCCCATTCACTGTGATATAGTCCCTCAGGTTGTCCACTTCTTTCCAGGGATCCAATGCATCTCGTCAAGTGATGTTGGATCATCTGGAAATAAATTTCAATATTGACCCCAAGGGTCATTAACATTTACCAAGGGAGTTGATTCCCTAATCTATTTTATTATATTTTTAATAATTATAAAATGTCTCTATAAGACATTTTTGTTGAGTTTGTTTGCTAGTTGTCGAGTTGTTGTGTTAGTTGTTAAATTTTTTGCTAAACCTTAGAAAAAAAACTCTGGTTTAGACATTTGTTGAGATAGATCAAGATTTATTTCAGGGGTTAGAGAGAACATTTGGAGATAGGGTGCATGAGAGTGTGGGTTGTAAAGGTCCAAGAGATCGAAAGTAAAATAGCTATATTGTTGTAATCATTTATTCCTTTGAAAATCTAATGAATGATAAATTCTCTGATTTTCGTATGCCTCTGTAAGTTATTCTATGTGTTCATAATTAAGATTTGATCACAACTTTTAAAGCATTTAAATTCCACATCAAATTTATGTTTGCGGGAGGACAAATCATGTGCAGAGAATTAATATAAACTGATCTGAAACCATGTTTAAATTTATGTGGTTACCTTTTATTGGTGTGGACGATCAATATTGATCTAGAGAACAGGATCAACGAACCATATCCTTTCAATCATTTCCTCTCTAAAACTTCCCTTAGTTTGGAATTTTATCAAGTCTGATACACATGTCCTCAATAGATTGGACAACATGGCTTCACGACTTAATTTTGGTGTGACCCGCATCAAGAAAAAATTGCAATATTTTTAAGAATATGGACAGTAAAGATTAGACCGTGGCATAGATCAAAGAATATCATTGTATTAGAACTTCGCCTTGAGAGAAGATCCAGTTGTTCGTTGATAAACAAGATCAACAATCCTCGTCAAATTGTACACACTAAAATAGAGATAGGTTTAGTAATGATGCACCTCCCTGCAATTTAATCACATGATAGAAAACAAAAAACACATGTCAACATGTGGTTTATTGCAGTACCCCCTTTCCTCGAGATCTAAGTCTAGGACTCAACCCCCCACAAAGTATGTCTTGGTCATAGACTTTGGCCATATGAAATAATCTAATGAAGAGCGCTTAGTCTAATGCTTCTAGTTCGAATTGCTTATCAACGAACTAGGACTGGACTAAACATATAGTTGAATTTGATGCAAGGGATAGCAAGAGTTTATTCACTCTAAGAAATTTTTGTTTGAGAACCCTGTAAGTGGGATTTGGACGGGGTCTACCAACATCAAGAATCTCCATGCTAGAACTCTTAGGATTCACAATTGTGAACAAAAATTAACACATGTCAATGCATATCAGGAATTCAGACATTAATTCATGGATGAAATACACTAGTTATTACTACAACCAACAAACAATGGCTTCTTCCTCAACAATTCACCCCCATGTCCCAATCCAAGAACAAGAATGACTGAGGAATGATAAATGAGAAACAATGAATGAAAGAGTGAAAAAAATGAAAAGTGTGAACCCCCAAACAACCAAGATATGGTTATATATATTTACATCGAAATCAAGATCCACATGGCCTTCCCCAAGAAGCTCATGTAGCCACCTCTCTCAATTAAAATAATTTTGGCTAATTAAATATAATAAAAAGAATTAGCTATGTAAGCCCCCTCTCTTGTGGAATTGTAACCCCCTATACCTCTTGTGGAGTTATTAATAGTGATCAAAGCATTAGATTTCCTAGGCACTTTGGCCTCTTTTAATTGTTTGGGTGCTCCGACCTTTTACAAATTAAACAAAATACATTATTTAATATGGAGATGCAAAACAAGGGTATTACAAGAACACTATAATGAATTTTCGTAAACTCATCAGTAATGTGATGCAAAGAAAAATAATTTTCCATTTGGCTAAGCCAACTAGTGGGATCTAGTCCATCAAATTTATTAACCTCAACTCTGGGACAATGGGTGTCACAATGAAATGAGTTGGAATCAAAGGCCATAGTGTTGGAGGACTCAACACCATCTTAGTGTGATGGTTGGTTAGAGAAGGAAGGGCCCTGAGATTGGTTCAACAATTGGTGGCGAGTGTATTTGATGGATTCAAATTCTCCCATGAATTTTTTATTGATGGAGTGAAATTGGTTCTTGAGTTGGTACTCGAATATTTCAAATTTGCAATTGACAAAAGTAATGTTAGAAGTGAGTTTCTAGATGTTCTCTTTCTTTTGTTTGGTTTCGACTTGTAGGTCTTGGTTGCACCTGGTGGCCATTTCATAAGTAGGGGTTCCTAGGAGGGGGAGTGGGTCCATTGAGATAACTATGATCAGTGATATATAACACCCCGATCATGGCAACAAGAGGAAGCCAATATGATAAGTGGAAAATAAGGGTGCCAGTAAGGGGGTTGGGTCCATGAGAGAAAAAAGGATTAAAAATGATAAGTACTATGGTCAACATGGAATAGAGAGGAATCCAATGGGATATTTATTGAATAAGGGTGTCGATGGGACCACTATACTTCTTTTTATATTCATGCAGGGTTATACTTCGACCTACATAATAATGTAGTGATGAAATTCCCAAATTGTTAACAGGAAAATTTGTGTAGGAATTTCGCAACTAGAATACACGAGGCAGACATGGTTGCATGACAAGATATCCATTTTGTTCATTTTATATTATGTTCCATTCCCAAGGGCTAGGGTTTTCATGGTTCCTACAAACAAAGGTTTTCCCTGTGCTATAACTCACTGATACATGTGCATATTCGAAAAATAGTACTTGGCCCAATATCTCAAGGCACCAATTAAGGAGGCTGGACCATACCCTTATTCATAGTACCTCATTACCCAGGTACTAGAGAGTGTCTTCCTGAGTGTTATTCTCAGTGTCACTACAACATTCAGGCATCCGATCAACTGATCTAGAGTTGGTTTCAGGAGACCTAGGGGACTCCCGATATACCTAATGGTACGTGGGAGTTGTGATGGTCGTGTACACATTCTTTATGATGCAATACTACTCGAAAGGGTACCAACAATGGTTATAGATCTTTCTAACAAGGTGAAATTTTTGTTTCAAGTAACTTCGTGAAACCATCTTATTTCCTCCATGTATTTTTCCCCAACCACAATTTTACGTGTTGAATGACATATCTTTGTGCTTTAAATATGTTGAGAGTACACATCTCTTCCATAAAAGAAATATTCCCACAATATTATGCATAGGAAAGTTCTTCGATACCACTTTTAAGGTACCAAATGTATTATAATAAGAATAAACATAAATATTTTTGGATTAGTTAGAGGGGGGGGTGAATCAGTAATAACATAATTATAATCCTTTTTCTTCAAATGTTATATCAATGTAGAATTATTATCCAATAATGAGTAGTAATAAATAAACAATCACACACATACACAGTACACCAATGTTTTACGTGGAAACCC
>ML815848.1:29265-43909 GCA_009831015.1 Picea engelmannii | reverse complement strand
TATGTACCAATCATGTTTCAACTACTCATCAACTATGACTCATCAATATGTACCAACATCATCAACTATACACCTCATGTATGTGTCAACTCATCAACTACTTGTCTCAACCATGTACTCAACATGTACCTCAACCAAAAGTCTTCATCAGTTTCATTATCCAAATCTTATTTGTATATTTGTAATAGACCTGGTGTATATGATCACATTCTTGCAAACCTTCCCTAACTTTAAAAACAAGAGACTAGCATTTTCATCAAACTTTTCTTTAGTCTCACATGCCTAGTTTTGGATTAGTCAACAACCCTAACTTGAAGTAATCATAAATTTGAACCTATAATGTATAAAGATATGAAACTAATAGAAAATTTTATTTAGTGTGTTTTATGCAATTCCTCCAAGTGACACTACTTCAAAGCTCTCAGAAAATGAGTTATCGCAAAAAAGGCATACCTTGTTGAATTCTGGCTTATTCAAGAGAGAGACCTTGTAGAGCGTTCCCCACACAAAATGTTTGATGAAATGATTTGAAACTATTAAAAAATATACTAACGACTGTACCCTAACCAAAACAATTGGTCTCACTGAATTTGTATCTTTTATGAAGAAGTTATGACATTTTTACTTGAAACACCTGATTTTGACTAGTTTCAGGATTGGCCAAAAACACTATTTTCCAAAGAGTGTAACTCCCAAAATACAACGACCCACAAGATTCATTGTTAACCACATATACTTGGATATGTTTTATCACTTGCATAGCAATTTTAGGATCTGAATCATTATAGAAAAAAATTTACAGCGAAAATGGTGAGATGACCTGAAAATAAGATACCTTAGAAAGCACCATCAAAAGAATTTATCCTTCCTTGCATTTCAGCCTTCTTTTCTTCACTTTCCTCAGAATTTTGGCTTAGATATCATTTTTATACCTCAAACACCTATAGATATTCAATATGCTCAAGTGTGATTAAAATGAGAGAACCTTGGCTCTTATTTATACTCTCCAAGTAGCTTCCCTAAAAGCATCTTCTAGGTCACTTGGCCCCACTTTCCTTATTTTAGGGTTGGGTCCACTTATAATTTATCCATTAAAATTATTATTGAAATAATTTATTTTGTATTCACTTTGAATTATAATACACTCATCACTTCACTTTATTATTTACCTTTTAAAATCTCTTAAACCACTTTTATTACTTTGACCTTTTGGGGCTTCTAGATGACATATGAGGGTCCTCCAACTTCATAAGGCCATAAATCTCAAACCGTGAGGAGTTATGTGATGTTCTACATACCACCAGAAATAGCATGACATGTACTATCCATATAGAATAGTATTATCTAAAAATATATCATAACTCATACCGTTACCCATCAAACAAACTTGGGTCCATTACTCAAACCTGTGGTCTCCAACTTCTCATGGCCATAACTCTCTAACCGTGAGGAATTATGTGAATTTCCACATACCACCGGAAATGACATGACAAGAACTATTCATCTAGGATATTTTCCCTGAAAAATTTACTTTTCTTCATCTCATTATTCCACAATTAAGCATGGGTTCTCTTACTCCACAAAGCGTCTTCCCATGAGGGATTTCACCATAAGGGGACCACTTTGGAGTTCATCCATGTTTACTTCTTATCAACCATGAAAAAAAAATAATGAGTCATATTTACATCAAACACTATTGGGTCCATTACCCAAACCTTTGTGCTACGAGTCTTTCTTCAAGGGTTGACATCAATGGCAACCAACCTTAATCAACAAATATTGCAACAAATACCAGCAAAATAACAAAATATATAGAGCAACAACACCAACAATGACACATTTATTGATAGAAATCCAAGTTCGTTTCCCGCTTCGAGGGGGCAACCTCCAACAGAGGAGAGCTCTATTACAATAATTCTCAAGACAAAACTTTCCCACACCTTCGACTTCTATTTATATTAGTTCTATCTTCTAAACATCATGCTAGAGGAAGATGTTTATAGAAGCTAAAGCTTCTATTAAGTAGTATTTTATTATACTTCTTCACATTATTATATAGGCCTTATTTACTAATGTCGGTCTTTATTACGTAGAAAACATATTATTTTATCTATGTGAGGGGTTAGGGAGGTTAGGTCCGTAACACTATGATAGGTACAAACCAACAATGTCTCTCTTCTATGTTTTGAGAATTAATATATACATGATAGTCGAAGGCATGACCTATAGCATCTTAAAAATTAACACATAAATTTTTAATGAGTGGGTTATTTTTAAGGCAACAAGTTGCACATGTATGGCGTTGCTTATAAGGGTTCTCTAGTGTCTCTTCCTCTAATTTACAAATAATAGAGGTAAAAAGAAGCAAAAAACTAAGAGAATTCATTAAGATAAGTTAGGAAACCATAGACAAAGTGTTTAAAGATTCATGAGATCCTTGCTTCAGGAGGAAGTTGTAGAAGCAACAAAGGAGAAGCTACAATAGTTGTAAGATCGATTGCGAGAACTGAGATGATCCATTAAATCAAGCTCAGAGAGGATGAGGAGCACCCATAATAAGAGAATGGTTTTCAACTATTATATCTGGGCGAGTGGAAGAACAATCATCAGATCAAGAAAAGGTGCGCATGGTTTAACCATTGAAGTTTTTTGGACTTCGTGTATTTGGCGATTTTGTGCAAAGGTTGCAAAGGAGTTGAAATCTTCTGAATTTTTGAAGCCCGAAGTCAATCTCCACCATGGGATTGGAGGACACTTGGCATCCAATCAACGCTTCACTGGTCCGTTAATCAGAAGGAATAGTAGAAGGAAGTTATCAAAGTCCTGAAGGTGCGAAGTAGATCTAGACCGTAGGAGCCAGAAGGGACACACGTCATGTGATCTCACACTTTGGAGCTAGAGCACTTTGGAGGTATAAGGAGTGTGAAGGAGCCGCAGTCGCTGAGGGGATGATTTCCCGAAGTGAATCTTAGCCATTGGTTTTAGTGGACACGCAACGTCATTCTAGAAGTTCGGAACATCAAAACTCCAGAAGAATAAAGGTATGTTGAGTCAAGAACTCTCGAAGCTCCAAAGAACTAGATTAAATACAAGCCATTGATCACAGTGTACATGTGACAGGGGATCCTACACTTCGGAGGAAAGTCAGAAACGTGAAGAAAGAACTCCTGAAGGCCTGAATCCCAAAGTTCATCTGAACCATTGAAGGTTGAGGACACATGGAGATAGATATGACACTTCGGAAAGTTAAGACTTCGGAATATTGTGGTGTTGTGCATATTAGAACTCCCAAAGCCCAGGATTCAGACGTAAATCTTAGTCGTCCAATCAAGAGGACATGTGGAGGTTGATCTCATACTTTGAAGATTCGACACTTCAGAGGTTAGTGTGAGTCATTAGATAGAAACTCTCGAATGCTAGAGTTTTGACGTAAATCTTGGATGTTGGTTTGCAGAGGTTTGAGGACTGTTGGATCTACATCCCTACTTATAACTCATTGCTTTGGCACTTCGTGAGTTTTGCGATTAAGAGTGGAGGAAGGCTCTGAAGCCTGAACTCCTGAAGTGATTGTGAGTCGTTGATCTCCAATCAATGAAGACCATTGATCTTTGCATCAATTCGTCTATTCAGAGGAACTAAGGCCTTCACGCGTAGAAACGCCTCAAGCCCGAAGTCCTGGAATGCCTGGTTCTCAGCCCCCGGTCACATGAGAAGATGAACTTTAATTTTTTTTTAGCCCTCGAGTAAAATCAGATAGCTCAATTCTTCCATTAAAGGGCTTTGGTCAATAAAGAACTCATCTCAGAGGTATGACTTTGAAAGATCTTGTGCTCGGATAGTCAGATCCAACAAGATCCATACCAAGAAACAAGACATTTCATGTAGATCTAATTTTTAAAAGAGGCTAAAGCTTGAATTTCATTGTCTCTTTACATCAAGCAATATCAGTGTGATGAGATAGAATAGTCGATCCACAATTGTGATCAAATTGGTGAATAAAAAACAATAAATGTTTTCATGGGTCAGCAAAGAGGACTCAGGAAGTTTAGAAGAGATCTCAAACAAATTTGGAAAAATAACAACAAAGAAATGGAAGAATATTTTGGAAAGATAAATGAAGAGGTTCCAGTTGAACCTGACGAGCTCACACAGGAAGCAGATCAAAGGAAAATTGATGATATTTGGAGAAGCATGAGCATGAATCTACCATTACCACCACAATATAATAGTAAGAATTGTGAATGTTGGTCCATTAGAATGAATGTTTTTTTGTGTCTTGTAGATTGTCATCATAATCTACATGATCAGGAAAGGGATGCATTAGCATTGCAGATCATCCAATGAGCCTTGGATGACAGTATGTTGCATAAGGTTGCAACAACAACATCTTTGAAAGAACTTTTGAGTATTCTGGAAACAAAGTACAATGAAAGAGGGAGAAGCAGTTTGTTGAATGTTTCCACTCTGGAAGAAGCTTATGTGTCTGAAGAAGAGTTACCAGTGGAAAAGAATGAAGGAGCATCTATGTGTGAAGCAGAGCTACCAGAGGAAGAGGAAAAGAGAAAAAAGGTGCATATGTGTGTGAAACAGAGCATGAGAAAATTGCAAAAACAGATGGTGAAGATATCAGTACAAAAGTCTACATTGATGGAATGATTCCAGTAGTGTTTGTTGATGACAACAAAGGATCAGCACCAATAATTTTTAATGAACATTGTGCAGAAATTGGCCTCTTTGAAACAGAGGTAAGAAATCTTGAAGTAGAATTTGATGATGATAACCTATCTTATGATGAGTACCTTTAGATAATGGAAGATAAGAATGAAATCAATGAATTGATGTTTGGAGGAGGAAGCCTGCTTGGCATTCAAAACCAAGTGGATGATTTGGTGACTGTAGAAGGAGTGATTGAAAGAAGGTTTGATGAAAGTAGCATTCAAGTTACTACACTTATGAATGCCAATGAAGCAGCTGAAGCAAATGATAATGTTGTTGATGCAGATTTGAAATGGATTGAACAGTCAATCTATGATGATAATGATGGTAACTGCTCTTAGAAAGAACAAAAAGAAGAGAACCAATATGGTTCCTGTTATAATTTTTTATATCATATTGACAAGTTGTTTGAGTATGAAGGTGAGAAGCCAAAAGAATAAGATGAAGACATGGATGAGGATTTCAATGAAGACCAGTTTGAAACCATCTTCATGCAATGGAGTTTTGAATAAATCAGATTTTATTCTGAGTTAATGTGGAAGCAGTCCGTTGATTGTATAGCCCAAGCTATGAAGGGCATTGATGATAGTTTGTAGAGGTGGCACCATCAAACTGTCAAAGAAAACTTTGTTGTAGAAGAAGATGAACAAAACAGGCATAAGCAACCTGATCAAATTTTGAATATGAATTTGCAATAAAAAAGACAAAAAGAAAAGCACCGAGCCTTCAGTATCAATGTCGAAATGAAAAAAATGACCAGATTAGAACAATACAGAGTTTGGAAGAAGAGAAAGAAGAAACCTATCTCAAGTCAAACGATGAAGTCTAGATTTGTGGTTATGTTTTGTAAGCTTAGCTGAGACATAGACCAACAAACATTTGCATTTTTGAATTCCTTTTTGTTAAAATCCATTAGGTAAATCCATTTTTTATTTCCAAATATAGAACTTAGGCTTTATCAGGGCTGATCTTTGTAAACGCCCAGTTTAAGAGGGAGTGTTAGGTGTAAACCTCAAATGTTGAGTTTAAGAGGGAGTGTTAGTTATAAACCTTAGCATAGTAGTGATTGTACACTGGCAGTTGTTCTGGCCAGCTGTACCAGTCGTTAGGATTCCTGTTAGGTTATTGATCTTCTTGATCTTCTTGATCTTATTAAGGTCAGTTGTTTTCCCTTAATAAATTGTGTGCAATACACATTCTTGTTCCCAATATGTCTTCTCTGTATTGTCTTATTTACTTCTTATTTTGTCATATTGTTGATAGAATAGTGCAGGTTATGAAATCCTTCTTCTTTACCTATAGATTTTCAATAATCTAGATATTTTCTATTCCCTTTCTCCTCTTCTTGGTGTTCCTCCTCTTTTCTTTGCCTATGTTTTTTTTTTCCACCAGTCTCTCTTTGTGTAGGTTTTCTTGCATGTAGGTATTACGAATGAATTAAGAATATAGTTGCAAAGTAGCAGGTCGTCCTTGTCTAGTTAAATGAAAAATATAAATTCAGGTTAATAATAAATTGATATTTAAACAAAAAAATCTTTTAATTAATTATAATATGATTTCTGTTGTTAAAATAGAGGAAACTTTACTTTGGTAGTGTTATATACCAATTATATCATCCATAAACCACTTTAGGGAATCACCAGCTATAATTATACAATTGTAATATATAAAGAGCTATAATTGTGATATATAAAGAGAGAGATTTCACGGACTTGATGATTAGAGAGAAGGATTTTGAAAACCTAGCAGCCCAAAATCCAAGTTCGACACTCTTCCTCAACAACAAAATAACATTCAAATGCTAACTCACTAAATTAATGAATTAAAATCAAGAAGAGGCTCAATAAGTAAATATTGGAAATTTATTTCCAATATGCAGTGAACAATGATCACAACCATGAATGCAAACTTTGGAGAGGACTAAAACATTGTCATGGAAACAACGATTTGTCTACACAAATCCACCCTTTCCCTACAATCCATGTTGTTCATTAATCAGATGGGAACAAAATATTGGAACAAACAGATAGAACACCTATATGGATAATATATTACAATTTTCCATACAAACTGAGAATATCCACCCTTTCCCTACAATCCATGTAGTTCATTAATCACATGGGAACAAAATATTGGAACAAGCAGATAGAACGCCTATATGTATAATATATTATAATTTTTCCACAATTTTCCATACAAACTGAGAATGGTTAGAATTCAAATCTGTTAATTTTTTCAATGATAAAACAATATGCTTAAATCAAGTTTAAGCTTGATTTAAGGGTGGCATATTTAGCATTTTTATCTATAGAAGTAATTATTTTCCATACAAAGTGAGAATTGTTAGAATCCAAATGTGTTAGTTTTTTAAATGATAAAAAAGGTATACTTAAATCAAGCATATTTAGCATTTTTATCGACATAATTAATTATTTCACATTAATACTCACTCTTTTGGTACACTGCCCAACTTTCCCTTTAAGCTACTTGTTAATGCTCAAACGTAACATTTTTTTCTCATTAATTTCCTTAGGCCCAACACTTCCATTTTTATTGGGAAAATAAGTCACATGCATCAAGTAGCCAAACTACAGAGGGGAAAGCAAAGGTGTTGTAATTGAAAATGCAGAAAACTTGATCACACGGATCATAAACACATAGATTTTACGTGGTTCACCCAAACGTTGGGCTACATCCACCAAGCAGAGGTATTGGTTGTCTTATTATTCAAATCATGGAGATTACAACAACTTACTCACTCTCCTCCTGCCTCTACAGGGTTCATGGATTTATAGCAATATTTACACAGTTACATGAATTGCTGGCAATAAATTTTACATTCCATTTTAGCAAATTTGTTCCAACAAATTAATAATATCCTAGATATTTATGAGATATTCAAATAGACAGTTGAACTACCGTATCCTATTCGAGTTCATGCAACAACCATTGGATATTCCGTCATGTTCATTGTCACATATTCAACAGGAGGGTCATCGAACTCCTTATCCTCTAGCTCATCCTCGTCGAAGAGAAGAACCGGGTTAACACACTAAAGAAAGCTACCATATGCAGTTGGCACTCGGACTATGGGTTCTCCAACGTCACCATCATCATCGCGACAGTCTATGGGAAGGTTAGAGGAGGAGAAATTCCACCTGTAGTTTCCATGGTAATCAAAATGAAATTTAGGGATGTGTAATACCCCAAGGACGAGCCCCAGTTGTATTTATGAATTGTAAACAAGTTTTGTAGGCTGGTGAGTTGAGTGTTGATAAGCTGGTGGGATTATGTGTTTATTAGGTTAGAGAGCCTAAGTGTTAAAAGCCAGGAGCCTGATTTTTGTATATGTAATTATGTAGATCATTAATAAAATATAAACATCGTTGCCTGTAGACCGACCATGAAGAAAGAGTGATGGGGGACTAAGCTTCCACAAGGTTGGGCAAGGGAGGGGGCTAAGCATTTGGTACTAGGGGATAATATAGGGGGCTTACCTCTAGAGGAATAATATTTTAATATTATTTCCTAGAAAATAAGGTGGACATAATATGTTTTGTTATCCTAAGTTCCTGGTAGCTGAGGACGTAGGCTAAATGGAGTGCATGCAGCTCCAAGAAGACAAGTGTTGACTTGGGCTCATTCAATTAAAAGATGAAGAGTCAGTTGTGTTGTGGTTTGTCTTGCCATTCTTGACCCACTGTCTAACCATGAACCGAGAGCAGCCATCATGGATCTCTGGAACCAGTAACCCGTGATTCAAGCCATGATAGTAGTTCAATGGTCTTTCGACCATCCTCCACGATAGTTCATGAGTCCATTCTTCCATCCACAACCTAAAACATTTTTCCTCTGCATTGGACCTCTCTATAACCACGCATCTCTGAAACCAGAACCAGGAAGCGACCGATGTCATTTCATGAACCCAACATATCCTCTCTTGCAGAGTCAAATCCCTGCCTGAACCATTTTTTTTTGTTCCTTTCTTTTGTCTGAGTCACGCAGTTCCTTGACTGAGTGGGGCTTGCTGCCATCAGTTGTTTCTTATTGATCTGTGTTGTGTCTTTGTGTCTGGCCATTGCCATTTTGGGTGTCCATAACTGATTACTATGAATGTCATCACCTGGATATTAGCTGAATGTTGTTGCAGTATTTCTTAGGAGCTGAATTAATGAAGCAGGTTGTCAGGCCTGTGAGAAACTCTCCCAGGTGAAAGAGTTTGTTGGGAAGTGAGTTCTCCTGGAAGGGGGTCCCGTAGAAGCTATAGTACTCTAAGACTTCTTGTCTAGCCTGTTGTTGAAGCCCAAGGTAAGGGATGTGTACTAGCCAATGGAATTGTATTAGTGAAGGTGTATTCTCCTAAGGTGGAGTAGGCGTGTGGGGAATGAGGGTCTGTGGGTTGTGGGTGTAAGTGGCTCCTAGGGTAAAAGATCCTTCCTGGTGCTTTGTGTAAATTCCTTGTTGTCCTTGCCAAGCCTATAATTCCCTTTCCCAATGGATTTTTGTCCCAACTCGGGGGTGACCTATTGCTTAGAGTGATGAGCAACACGGTCTAAGGCTGGGAGGTTTGTGGAAGGTCTATATGCAGTTGGTGTATTTACTCCAGCTAAAAGATAAGTATCATTGTTGTGCTTAATTATGTACTTTATGCATGTTTTGTGATGCTTGAATGTTATCATGTATTCTGTTGCATGTGGATTTACTGTTAATATTGTTTGAATATGAAATGGTAGCAGTAATTTTGTGTTATCGTGATTAAGTGTTTTAAATTCGATTAAAATTCATGTTATATATATATTTATATAAGTTGTAAATTCCATGTGGTAACATTACCCGGTCTCTGGAGGTTCAGGGATGTTACAATATGGTATCAGAGCATGGTTACAACACTGATCCTAGATGGGCCATGTTAGTGGAAGTTGAAGCAAGAGTTTCATAATGAGTTGTTGTTGAAATTGACAAAACTCAAGTTTTGACCCAAGGTTTCAACACTGAGCCTGAATGGGCTGAATAACTGGTCATTGGACCCAAGGTTTCAAGAGGAAATTGTTTTTGGAGGACCAATTTTGAACCTCAAAATGTTCCTGAGTGCCAAGAAGTTACCTTGGAAGTGTTACAAATCTCAGGAGGAGTAGCGATGTTGTAAAACCATGATAGAAATGGTATTGGACCGCAGAGTAATGTGGACCTTAGGATCTATTCAGGAGAAGGAAAATCCTTCATGACCGTCAGATCTAGTAATGTTGCAAGGCAATTAGTCATGAATTCCTTTGGAAATCCACAAAATAAAAGAGTTTGTTCTGCATTGTAGGATCTTTTTAGAAGGAAGGGAAATCCCTTACGACCGTCATATCTGGGGAAGGTATAGAGGATTTAAACCGGAATCCCTTCGGATTTCACGACTTCAGTGAAGTATGATGCCAAAAACAAGAGAAGGGCCGAAGCCTGAATCTTTGAAGTGGATCTACACCATAGATATGGAGAGGAGATCTCGACCGTTGGATTAACCAATGTCGAAAGGTCAAACATAGTAGTGAAGGGCGAAAAGATCCCGAGGAGCTGAAGCAGTGAGTCATTATGACGTCACTTGGATTGACATGGACACATGGGTTGTGTGCCATGTATAAGTGGGTTCTGAACCCATGGAAGATTCAAATGCCATATGGAACGTGATATGTGACATCCATATGATTGGGCCACGAGTTAGCCGCTAGTATTCCGCCATGTGGCACTCCATATGAGCATGGTTAGTGGGACCCGAGGCTACATAAGGAAGTTAAATATTAGAGTTCCACACTAGCGTTGATCACAATACATCAATATCGACGACCAGGAGGCATTGTGGGGATCCAAGTTGCATGGGATTTAATTCTCCAAGGCAGTCTCACAATCCAAACCGCGGTTTCACCGAGGGATTACGTGTCAACGTCAGAAGAATTGCGAGATGAAAGGCGGGTTACTCCAAACCATCATTTCATTCCCCCGCAATTGGAAAACATTAAGTGATGTGATGTAATGATATCACCAAGGGTGATTGGGAATGTTCGCAGATTAACAGTTCAGATGTGTGGATGGGAGATCCTATGAAGCTCTAAAGTCCCGAAGCCCCGAAGACCCGGAACTCATACACCTAAGGTTCCATAATGAGTGTCAGCCATCAGATGTTAGGTAGACGTGGACTAATGATTTGCCCTACTTCGCAAGTTTGGTAATCTGAAACTTTGAGAGATTGTTGTGTGGTGCTTTGAAATCTTCCGAAGCCGAAAGCCCGAGTAAACACCTAGTGATCTAGCGCTAGTGCCTGAAAATTATTACAGAGAAGAGAAGAGATTGGAAAGAAATTGAAATATGAATGTTTTCTTAAATAAGATTGGGTTGAATGCATAAACTAGTGAAGTA
The DNA here is from genome assembly GCA_009831015.1 of Picea engelmannii. Classification (NCBI taxonomy): domain Eukaryota; kingdom Viridiplantae; phylum Streptophyta; class Pinopsida; order Pinales; family Pinaceae; genus Picea; species Picea engelmannii. Next base: position 32,794 of record ML815848.1, on the reverse strand, counting down.
TTGAATAAATTTCAATTGTTTCTCTTCTTTGAGTTTTCGAGTGCAAGCAGTGCACATTGTCCGCAAGGAGTGCATTGATAGAGGTAAGTTAACCTCATAAACGCTCAGGAGAGATACTGTTGAACCTTCATCAACAGAAGTGCAAGGAGTGCACAGGGAGAACTCTGTGTTGAGTTCAGAGAGAGATAGAGTCACTGAGAACTCTATAGGGCTCTTCCAGGCAGGCATTGAGCGAGTGGAAGTGTTCACAGAGGGAACTCTTTATCGAGTTCAGGGAGAAGAGTATTAGAGAAAGATACTCACAGAGTTGTTGAACACCCTATAGAAAACGCTCAACAAGGTGTTCTTTGAACAGAAGGTTTCCAGGAGGGAACGAAGTTTTCCTTTGAAAGGAAATAGACGGGTCGAGACCCTTAGGATACTGAGTAAATCAAAAAGATCATAAGAGATAACGCAAGGAGTGTGTGGGAGACAAACTCATTCTAAGTCCTAATGCTCATAGGAGATAACTCTTATGAGAGAAAACATGATATCCAAGAGGCAGACTCACAGGAGAAAGGTCAAAGGCTGAAGCCTTTGAGCACTGACAAAATATAACAAGGTGGAAGAAGTCAAAAGCTTAGGAGGAGGAGTGACAAAAACCGTCAGATCGGTTGTGGGGAGGATCCTGGACCGTTAGATGAGTGTCCAACAAAACAAAGGAAGCACAGAGGAGAGGAACATATCCCATCGGTTAGGTCTGAGCGTGAAGGACCAACAACCATTGTATGCAGAGGTAAGTGCACAAGACTAAACCCTTGTGTGCACAAGATAAGTGTACTTGTCAAAGTCTTGAAGTTTCGAAGTGATTTGGGACCCTCCACAGTCAAGGAGGACAATTGGTATAAGATCCACAACTTTGGAAGTTTGTGGACAAGGAGGAGGAGAAACAATCGAAGTAAATCTTGGCCATTGATCTGAAAGTGGACGCGTGGTGACAGATATAGAACTCTGGGTACAAAACACTCCATACGAAAGCAGACGATGAAAGTGTCGAAGTCTCTAAGAAGATCTCGATCGTTGATCAAGGAGGAGGTAGAAGGACCGTTGATTTGGTATTGGTCGGAAATATCCGAAGTCCTGAAGAGAATCAAGGCCTCTGATTTGGAGAGGACAGGTGGCAAAAGATCTGTCACTCCAGGGAAATTCACTTCGGAGATTTGTGTGTGTGGAGACATGAGAACTCCCGAAGGCTGAAGAGTCGGAGTTCATCAGAACAGTCTGATTTTTGAGGAGAGGTGACAATAAATCTTCCACTTCGGAATATTGTCATATGGAGAAAAGAAGATAGTTGAGAGTTTAAACTCCCGAGGTCCGGAGAGCCGAAATCAACCGTAGACGTTGATTTGGGAAGGGATCTACGTGTCAACATATCGTGTATATCTAATATCATGTGTGGAAGGAGATAGTTAGTAGTCGTTGATCGTATATCATCACCAAAGGATTGCAGATCAATGAAGGAGCTGGATTGCGGGGCCAAAACTTGTTCGGATGTTAAAAATCTAAGAGTGAGCCGCAATTTATACTATGGTTTTAACAAAGTGATGCATGGCAGCTGGAAGTGAATTGCAGAGTGAAAAGAGGGTTGTCCTAAAACCACTCTTGCCCATGCCCACAATCACAGTTTTCCATAAGGTCAAAGCCCAGGGTCTTATGAAGGAAATGACTAATGAAAAAGGAGCTAGCACCTGCAACTTGGAATTTTGGACGTGCGCAGGAATAGCCCGTGGGTCTGTCAGAACATGCACATAGAAGGAAAGGGGACCTGTGTAAGATTAATAGGGGTATAGAAAAGGCTTGATGAGTCAATCTGACTCATCATTTGGAAAGATCCTTTGACTGGGAGGTCAACATACCCCGCTGAGGTAGGGGCACTGCGTCGAAAGTGCTGAGGGCATAAATAGTCATGTACAGTGATCACAGTGAGTGTACGAGAAGATTCAGGAATCCAAGAAGAATTGTAGACTTATGGGATTGACAAGGAAAAGTTTTGCAGGGAGAAATATGTGGATTCAAGTTTTATGGTAGCAAGTCTGTTACGGCTTGTTGGGTCAGCCAGAGGAAAGAATGCTTGCATGTTTGCAAGTGTTGTTGGTGATGTTGTTGCATAAGGAGGGAAGCAAAAGAGAGATGAAGTGTTGGTTATAAGTTTGATAAAATAAGAATGAAAGCTTCTACTGCCATCAGACTTTTAGGTAGTACAAAATTTATTAATGGCAGTCATGCAGGTATGAGTTTTTATTACTCTTTTTGCATAATTGTTGAAAGGTAATTATTTAAGAATTTCCTCAGCCAGAGTTATTTCATAAAATTACATGATTATATTATTGAATGCATACCACTGAATGTGGTAAAGGATGGAGGCTTGTATTAATTCAAATATTTTTATCTTCTGAATGCACACACTAATATAGTAGAATGTCATGTTAATTTGGTTATGGAGTAATAACCAAAGAATTAAAAGATAAGAATTTGTTATAGGAATGAATGTCAGTAAGCTAGTCATGTATGAGACTAGGACAAGGTTGGATATGGAAATGTTATGAGCCACACAACTACTAAAAGATTCTTACCTTTAAATAAAACTTGGACTGCAACCTTTTTGCTAACAATAATGAACACCACAGAATTATATTATTGGTGTAGTGTTTGGGTTGAAAATGAAGGCATCCAATTAATTGGGAAGACAATAGGAAGTGTGTGGAGAATGTGTCAACACATTGGCTAGAATTCCAAATCATTGATGGTGAGATACATGACTGAGATAAAGAGAATTATGTAATTCAATGGAAGGTGCACTGAATAAGTATGCATGGAGAATGACACTCATGCATAGTAAGTGATTGAATAATGTACTAAATGCAATTTTTTAATGTGTTTTGTAAGTACATGCATATATATTATTGCATGGAAATAATTGTTACTAACAGTTGAAACGTTGTTAACTCATGAAGTTGAGGACATTTCAGGACTTGTTACACATTGCAACAGGAAAGTTGCAAGTCAAGTAGTCACATGAATACTGACTATGTTAAGTACCTATACCAGATCTGAAGATATAATCACCACAAATACTGAATACACAATAGATCCACAAAACAATATAGAAGAAACCACACTTTATTATTACCAAACCCTTGAGGTAGGGAAACACCATACAATGGATCCTATTATGGAAGGGATCCTCTCCTGTTCACTTGCCTCTTCGAGGGGGCTTCCTCCTAATGAGCTTCCACTCCACAATACAATATTTATCTTCATGTCTCATTACATTGCTTGAACCCCTTTATATAGTGCTACCATCACCTAAGAACATTCTAGAGGAGGAATCTTCTAGTAGTAGAACATTCTAAGAAGTCCTCTTACATTTATTATATCTAACTACCATAATGGGCCTTATTTAATAATATAGTGGACCTAGTCCACCTTACATTGAATGACCTCCACTATTATCACTATGGGCCCTCTGGGCCCCCCCACTACCTCTCTA
>ML815848.1:0-15591 GCA_009831015.1 Picea engelmannii | reverse complement strand
AGAACTGTCATATTTTCTTGGCTTACAAGTAAAACAAAGTTCTGCAGGAATATTTATTTCTCAAGAAAAATATTTGAAAGAGATGTTGAAGAAATTTTAGATGGAAGATTCCTCTCCAGTTAGCACACCTATGGTGGTTGGTTTCAAGATGAGTAAATATGATATCTCACCTAATGTTGATCAAAGGACATATCGCTCTATCATAGGCAGTCTTCTGTACATCACAGCATCCCGTCCTGGTATAATGCAAGTTGTTGGAATGGTAGGTCGTTATCAGTCTGCTCCTAAACAAAGTAATTTGGTAGCTGTCAAAAGGATATTTAAATACTTGAAGGGAACAATGACTTATGGTCTGTGGTATCCCAGAAATCAGAATTTCCAGTTAACTACTTATTCAAATGTAGATTGGGAAAACTATGTTGATGAGAGAAAAAACACTAGTGGAGGAGCATTCTTTCTGGTTGACTCATTAGTTGCATGGCTTAGTAAAAAGAAAGGATCCTTTTCATTATCCACTACAGAGGAAGAATACATTGTTGCTTCTACTTGCCGCACACAAATTTTATGGATGATACAAACTCTTGCAGATCTAAAGGTAACTTACACTGATCCCATTCCAATTCACTGTGATAACACCAGTGCCATTAGTGTCTCCAAGAATCATGTTCTTCATTCCAAGACTAATCATATTCCAATAAAGTACCATTTTCTCAGAGAACAAGTTACAAACAAAATTGTTCAACTGAATTATATACCTTCTATAGAACATATTGCAGATATATTTAAAAAACTATTAGCAACAACCCCTTTTGGATATCTTCGTCAAAAGTTGGGGGTTATAAATTCTTGTGTCTAATCCGTTCACCTGGTCAGGGGGAGTACTTATTGAATATCTAGTGTATTTCCAAGATGATCATAGTTGACAGGGGGGGTATGTTTTGCAACAGATTAGGGGGAGCATGTTTCTTCTTTGAAATTGATGTCAAAGGGGGAGAAAAGAGTTTGGGAGGAAAGTCTGAATGCATGTGGGTGCTTGAGTTGCCATCAATGCCAAAGGGGGAGAATGTTGGAAAATATTTAACAGATAGCACATGCTTATATACTTGTCATTGATGGCAAGTACAACAATGAAGATGGCATGAGTACAGAAAGTATGAAATAGATGGGCATTATGAGAAGACGTTGCAGGAATAGTTTGTGGGGTTTGGTCATAATGGATTCTATATGCTGTAATGCATCATCCCTTCAACTAACGAAAGATTTCAAAGCCATTACTATCGTGTCTAACTCTCATGGTTGCTAGGTGAATGGATCGACCCAACGTTCAATGGTCTCTGATTCAATTGTCAAGAGGTCATGCTGAAGTTTCGGGCTAGAATGATGTCTCTGGAGGGGACACGAGTTGTGCCAGATACTCGGAAAGGACTTGTTCGTGTAGCTAGGGGAGATGAGGGTTTGTTGCACTTTCAATGGATTAATCGAACAAGTAATGTGGTAGAAGTTGATCAAATTGTATTTCCAGATGAAGCTATATTTGAAAAGGTCCAGGAAACCCCTGAGCGAGTGTACATCTTGAAATTCAAGGAGGATGATCACAAATTCTTTTTTTGGATGCAGGTTCCCGATGACCGTCATATCAAGTGTTGATCGGGACTATTGATCTGGACCGTTGACTCCATTTTGGAGTTTCGCGACTCGCGACTTGAAGAGGCAAGAAATATGACCATTGAAATCGTGATATCCGAAATCATGATTTAATCGCAGCTGTCAGATCGAGGTTTTGTTCTGGACCGTTGATTTGAGCTCCATCTTGGAGCTTCACCTATCACGAATTGGAGTGCCAAGAACCTCTACCGCTGAAATCACGAGATACGAAATCGTGATTTATTCCCAACCGTCAGATCAAGGTGTGTTTTAGACTGTTGATAAGAGCTCCATTTCGGAGCTTCACCTATTGCGACTTGGAGTGACAAGAACCTCTACCGCTGAAATCGTGAGATGCGAAATCGCGATTTATTCCCAACCGTCAGATCAAAGTGTGTTTTGGACCATTGATCTAAACTTCATTTCGTAGTTTCACTTATCGCAACTTGGAGTGATAAGGACCTCCATCGAAGGAATCAGGAGATGTGAATTCACGATGAGATATGGACTATAGATTCATCGAGATCATGCACTGTTGATCTCAGCTCCATCTGGGGGTTTTAGGGATTGTGACTTGGAAAGTCAAGATGCCTCATCTCCAGACTCACGAAATGTGAATTCACGAAAATAACTTTATGCATAAGCGCTTGGTCATGGCCTTGATCATATAGAGGAAGGAGCTATAGCAGAAAATCTCTGTATCAAAGTTTCAGAGATCGCGATATGAAGTGTCGAGACACTTGGCCACAGGAATGCCGAAATGACGAAACCCGATTTAAAGGCAAGATGAATAACCCCATCCAACGGTGTAGATAATCTTGAATATGATCGGAGGGCTATTGTTCTCTCTCATAGTTAATTTATCAGTTACAAATCTGTTAGCGAAATGGACTCATAATTTCCGATCGATTGGCGTTTCAGTTGATCGGACGATTGTTTTTCTTTTGTCTAAGGAGATGCGAAGGGAAACCACCGTGGGGGTGTGCATAAAAGAAAAAGATACAGACAGTGCGGAGTTGGTTGTTTTGGGGACGAAAAATGAATTAAACTATAAGAAAGGGGAAATCACAGAATGCGGCGTGTGAGACTGAGAATATGCACAGTGTGAGACTGAAAATATGCGTAGTATGAGAATGAAAAATGTGCACAATCTGATATAAAAATCAGAGAAGAGTAACAGATGAAGAAAAGACTTGAAACAGAGCAGAATGACAGAACAAGTTGAAGTAGAGCAGAATGAGAGAACAAGTTGAAACATAGCAGATTTGCAGAATAGACAAAGGAAGAGAAGAATTGCAGAACAGTCAGAAGAAGACCAGATTTACAGAACAGAGAAGAGGTGGTAAGAATAGATTTATCTGTGTAGTTGGTTGTTTATTTATTTATTTATATTCAAGGGTAGTTGGGAGGTGCTAGGGAGGACTGTTGTCCTCAGAGGTTCAAGTGGGAGCTTGAACACAGGGAGTTGTAGCTTCCATCTGGTTGCAGCCAGAGAAATCAGGGTGGTAGGGTGCTGCAAGGGAGAACAAGTCTTCTCTGTTATACAGGTTGGAGCCTATGTAACTGGAAGTTGGTTATTCCATCCAGTTGGTGCTTGAACATTAGGGGAGTTGGTGCTTCCTTCTAGTGGGTGCTAGAGAAACAAGAGAGTCGGTGCTCTCAAACAAGTTGCATCTTTTAAAATAGAGGTAGAAGCCTCACATTGAGTTGGTGCTCAATTATAAATGATGTACAGAACTTAAAAGACTACCTATCATTTCGAAGAAGAAGAGGTTTTCTCCCTTTATGGGTTTCCTCGTGAAAATATGTCTTTGTGTATACTTTATGTCTGACTGATGCTCTTTACTTTTATTGTCCATATGTTGTATGATGTTGTTGATCACTTGAAGAAAGATTAAGAATGTTTTAATAGACTTAAAATTGTTTAAGCACAATAACAACTGATTCACCACCCCCCCCTCTCAGTTGTCTTAGTAATTTCAACAAACACATACCTAGATGTGCTTTTTATGTCATCAATGGAACCTGCAAAATCACTATCTTAATATATGATCAGTTCAAAGTTTAAGCTTGATGTGTATCATATACCAAAATCAATTGTTCCAACAATGCATCTTAGGATCCTCTTTCCTACTTGCCAATGACTATTCAGAGTCTCCATGAATCATGAAATTAAACTTACAGCCAACATGATATCAGGTCTGGTTGTTGTTAAGTACATAAGGCTTCCAACCAGCCTCTTATATAGATTTGGATCAACATATGATCCCTCATCATACTTGCTAGGTTTAAAACCAGTTTCCATTGGTGTTGCAGTTGGCTTGCAATTCAACATTCTAAACCTTTTCAACACTTCATTTGCATAGTTAGTTTGACAACTGAAAATGCCATCATTAGATTGATCCACTTCAATTCTAAGAAAATACTTCATCAATACTAAATCAGTCATCTCAAACTCTGTTTTCATGGTATTTTTAAAATCATCTACAAATAGATCTCTAGTAAAACTCAGGTCATCAACATACAAATAGACAATCAAAATTTTACCTTTTTGGTTTACCTTTGTATACAGAATTGGTTCACTTGGACTTATGCTGAATCCAACACTGATCAGGTATTCATCAATCCTACTATACCAAACTCTGGATGCCTTCTTCAATCCATATAAATCTTTCCTCAACTTGTAAACTTTATCTCTATGCTTATCAATCTCATAACACAAAGGTTGTCTTACATAAACCTCTTCTTCCAAATATCCATTTAAGAATGCAGACTTGACATATATATGATGTATGATCCATTTATTTTGAGCTACAATAGCTAAGACCATCCTTAATGTGTCAATCCTTGCTACATGAGCAAAGGTTTCATTGTAATCAATGACGGGTTGCTGACTAAACCACTGAGCTACAAGTCTTGCTTGTACTTTTCAATTTCACCGTCTACATTCAACTTAGTCTTATAAACCCACTTAACACTAATACTCTTCTTACCTTCAAGTAAATCTACAAGATCCCAAGTGTCATTTCTTTCAATGGAATCAATCTCCTCATCCATTGCTTTTATCCAAACATCCTTTTTAGTAACTTCATCAAAACTTACAGGATCACATGCCATTAATGAAAAATTTGAAATTTGATCTACTTCTTCATTCTGATCATACACTTATCTTAAGCTTCTAGTCTTATGTCCTTTAAATCTGTTTCTTAATGAAGCTAAAGTGGGATTTGATTCACTACTTACGTGTGAATCTGACTGATGTCCACCATTTCCAGATGGCTCACCACGCTCATGAGCTCTTGGCATTCTAAATTGAGATGTACTGATATCTTGTACTTTCCTTGTTGGACGTCTTGCTACACACATATGTGCATGTGGAACCATCTGTCCATCTCCTCTAGCCTGCTCATCTCCATCATCATCTTCACGAGGTAACAGAGCACCCTCCGAAATTGACTTGTCAATACTTCCATCCCAGGCTTCATCTTCTTTAAATTGAACATCTCTGTTGATTACATATTTATGGGTGATGGGATTGTAGAGTTTGTATTCCCTAGACTCTTCATTGTATCCAACAAAGATACATCTCTCACTTCTGTCATCCAACTTCCTCCTCATTTTTTCAGGTACATGCGCAAATGCAACACATCCAAAAATTTTGAAATGAGAAACATTGCAGGGCTTACCATCCCAGGCTTCCTGAGGTACACAATCCCTCACTGTCTTGGTCGGACTTCTATTCAAGATAAAAACAGAGAAAATAACTGCATCTCCCCAATATTCATTTGAAAGATGCTTCTCTTTCAACATGCTTCGAGCCATGTCCATGATGGTCTAATTCTTTCTTTCAACCACTCCATTATGTTGTGGAGTATATCGAGCAATAAATTTCCTTTGAATTCCATGAAGCTCACAAAATTCAATGAATTCATTAAGTTTGTATTCACCTCTTCTGTCAGACCTTAAGATTTTAATGGTTCGACCACTCTCATTCTCAAACAAAGACTTAAACCTTTTGAAAACATCAAAGGCTTCAGATTTTTGTTTCAACAAATACAACCAAGTCTTCCTACTAAAATCATCAATGAAAGTCATAAAATAAACATAGCCAGTTAAAAAAGGTGTTTGCATAGGTCCACATAAATATGTGTGGACAATTTCCAATGGAGCTTTTGCTCTGTAGGAAACGCCTGAAACAAATTTCTCTCCATGATGGTTCCCAAGTATACAGCTCTCACAATAGCTTGTAGGTTGTTGAATATAGGGTAACCCCTTTACCATATGTTCTTCTGTAACAGATCTAAGCCACCAAAATGTAAATGACCATATCTCAAATGCCATAACCAAGATTCATCTAAACTTCCAACCTTATAAGCATTCAAAGAACAACTCAAATCATTTCTCATAACAAGTGGAAACATCCTATTTTTGGTCATCTGTACTCTTGCAATCAACTATTTGCTAGGAAATTTATTATAGATTGTACATACCTTGTTCTTGAAGAACACTCTATACTTTTTTTCCAACATCTGTCCAACACTAATAAGATTTCATTTTAAACCAGGCACAAAATAAACATCATCAATATTTCTTCTCTGATTATTCTTAGTGTAAACTGGAACTACACCTTTACCATTGACTGTAACCTTACAGTCATTTCCCAGTTTGACTTCAGATTGAATACTAGTATCAATAGAAGAAAATAAGTCCCTATTACCAGTCATGTGGTTACTGCCACCACTATCCAAAAACTAAATATCTTTAGGACTTTCCTGAGTGACATTACAAGTCAAGAGCATAGGATTTTGATCAAACACAGACTCATTTGTGATATGTGCTGACTGTTTTCCAGCATCTGCCTGCTTCTTCCAACATTTGTTGGCAAAATGCCAAAATGTTTTACAATAATAACATTGTACTTTAGTTTTGTCATACCTCTGATTTTCTTGCTGCCAAGGTTTCCTGCTTCTCCCACTTAAATTAGGAGAATCCTGCTGGAACTTCTGCTCAGACTCGGATTTAGCTCTGTAGTCCCTTCGACCAAAAAATCGACCTCCTCTTCCATGATTATAAAACCTTCATCTGCCTCTGCCTCTGGTAACATGCAGTTGGAATTTGAAAGCATGCTCCATTGATCCTTCTTCATATTTAGATATCCTAGATTCATGAGCAACAAGAGAACCAATTAATTCATCAATTTGCATTTGACTTAAATCTTTAAATTCCTCTATGGGTACAACAATAGGTTCAAACTTCTTGGGTAAACTTCTCAACACTTTCTCAATAACTCTCTTATTCTCAACATCATCTCCATACTGTCTGAGCTGGTTCACAACACTTATCACTTGAGTCATGAAAGTATCAACACTTTCATTATCCTTCATCTTCAGATTTTCGAAGTGCCTTCTTAAGTTCTGCAATTTGACTGTCTTCACCTTGGACACACCTTGATAATTGGTTTCAAGAATGTCCCAAGCCATCTTCGAAGATGCAACACTAACAATCTTCATAAAAGTGGATTCATTTAATCCTTGTTGGATTAATCCAAGAGCTTTATTATCCTTGTTCCTGTTTTCCTTCAACAAAATATGGTCAGCATTAGACAGAGCCAATTCCACTGTTGTATCGACTGGCTCAACATAACCATCAATAACATAAGTCCATAAATCCTAAGAACACAAAACTATCCTCATTTATGACTTCTCGCTCAGGATGAGAACCTGAAACTGAGAAGAACTACTACCAGATGCAACCATTTACAAAAGTTTGAAGGAAATCAAATAAATCTTCAAACGGGAAAAATAGGAAAGTGAAATTGGGCACCGACAGGAATTATTTGCGCTAAAATGAGCAACTGACAGGATGCTCTGCAGGATAGATTGCCAGCTCTGATACCAAATGTGAATAACCGGGGGTCAATCGGGGTTCGAAGTTTCGACATTTACGAACGCTTGACCCAAAACAAAACACCCCAACGATTGTCGAATCACGAAATCACAAAAGAGGTGTGGGGCCTAGGCAATATCGGGTTTCGGGGTTCGGGGTTTGCTAACACCCGACGCACAAAACAAAGTGACACGTTGACTGCCAAATCGCGAAATGCAAATAGGGTGTGGGCCCACCGCTTCGGGGTTTGGGGTTTTGAGATTAAAGAATTCCACGGAGTTTTTAACAAGTAAACTCTGAATGCCGAATTTGATCAAGGAATAAAGAAACGAGTTTACGAACTCATCAACACAAAATTAAAAACTCAGAATGACCAATTCAATTAAAAAATGCTTTCAAGCTGCAAAAAAATTATAATTCGTTTCTGGTATTTATAAAAAACATGAATTCAAAAAGTTTTCCCTTTGATCTTCTAAATGATTTAATCGAAGGGGGTGATGGTGTCTTGTGGTTTGTGGTGTGCAAAGGTTAAGGCGGCCACCATTTAAGTTATGTAAAACAAAATTGTAATCGGTGGTTTAATCCTCGAGTCTTGAAGGGTCAAGACGGCCACCGATGCACCGTTTACACAGGCCGTGAGAAATGATTACATCCTAACATATTTAATTGGGACTTATTAGATATCACGAGAGATAGAATATCAGAAGTATTTTTTTCTTAAATGATTCTTTAGTTGTAGAGCAGCTTTTTCTTATGAAAATGATATATGTACAGGATAAGTTTTGTACATGATCGAAAGGACAAATGTATAATAAATTAGTGGAAGAGAAATGTGGAGGAGGAGAGCGGAGCTACGGAGATTGAAGTGGGAGAGCATTTCGCCCGTTTGGCTGCTGATATTATAGCTAGGATGAAATTTGGGAGTATTATGAAAACAGAAAACCAGTTTTTGAGAAGTTGGGTTTCTTGCGGAAGCTGGCATCTCGTGCTGGTTGTTGTTCTTACCATATTTGCCAATTCCAGTGGCCTGTACCGGCTGAAATTCAATTTAGCGCCCACTAATTTCCAAGACTAACCCCAGGATCCGGACCATCATCGCCATTTCTTGCAAGTCAAGGAAATCTAATCGGTGTATACCACCAGGACTCGGCCCCATAATGAAATAATTCACATAACAGTGCTTGCCCCTGCCCCTTCCATCATTCAAATCCATTGAAAGAAAACGTTAGGCCCGAAATCAATTCGAGAACATTTGACAACAAACGTTGATTCAAATTGACAAAGTCAGAGAGGCAAAGAAACAACAATGACAAAACCAATATGGGGCATGACTACCCTTCTGAATATTAAGTAGATAACAAAATACAACAAGGATCCAACGGAACGCTAACTAAACGCAGAAAACTAAAACTAGACTGAAGACGGGTTGGAGTTTAACTGGACAGCTGCAGACAAGAAGATTAATGAACATGGAGATTACTCTAACTCTCTTTTAATCTCATTTTCATTTGTTACATTCATTAGCATTTACAATGTGTAAGTGTTCTTTTTGAAATTAAAAAACAATTTTTTCTAGGTGGTGTAGTAAAAATGTGTGTTATTTAGATCCACATAATTGAAGAGAAATATCTTCATTATTGACAAGTTAAAGCTAATGTTAATGTGTTTGTTTTTCTTCTGAAATATATGATTTTTTGACAATGCAGTGGCGGACTTCTTATAAAAAAAATAGGAGTCAACTTGACAAGATGCTTAAGTTGCAACAACATACTCTCTCTCTAGATATTGCAACTATGGGTTGTTTCTTTGATGCCAATGAAATCAAATTAGTACCTTAATGAAAGGCATAAATGTGGTTTTATGTTTCTTGCAAAATCGATGGCCATGCAAGTATTGAATTTGTGTACCACAAACCATAGTTAAGTGTCTCTGCTACATACCTTACTTTTTATTCCTAATGTTGTAGGGGTTTATGTTGGGTTTATGTTGGCTTGCATTTATGAATTCTAAATCTTTTCAAAATGTTTATAACATAATTTTACTGGATGACAAAAATACCATGATTAAATTGCTCAACTTAAATTCCAAAAAAATGGGAAAACACAGATTTTAACTTTACACCTCTCCCAGACATTAACAATGCTTTCACCAATAAACCATGGGATCCTCCCCAAAACTTTATTTTTCAAAAAGGTTCTAAGATTGATATTAAGAAACTAGTATGTTGAAGATATTTCATATTTATGCAAAAATATGGTTATATATCTTCTTGATAAGTAAACATTTTTCCTTCAAAACGCCACATTAACATTAACGCAACCTCATTCCAACGTAAATCCTCTTGAAAATTGGTCAATTCAAACATTATTCTAAAGCTTTATGCAAGTAAAGATTTAAACCTAAGTCGTCATTATCGTGGCAAAGCCCTGTGTCAATCAATAAACCACAACCATGGAAAAGCCCTGTGTCAATCACTGGACCACGACCTGACTTGTACAATATTTACTGTATTTTAGTTGAGTTTGGAGCCATTACTAGATGTAACTAATCATACGCAAAAGATATTAAATAGAACTAGCAATACGCCTCATTTTTAGGGAAAAGGATAAATATTACTCATTGTGCAACCACATCAGAGCAACCTACATGCTAAATAATGGAAGGGTACTTCTGCAGCATCTATGGCCAATTTATGGAAGAAGCGGTCGTGAAGCATTGCATGAAAGGATTCCAAAGGGAGACCATGCCTCCCTACACGTAACCCAATTGTAGTTTCCGTGCAATCCTCTCTGTGGTGAATGATATTTACCACTATCATACAAATAATTTTACTACAATTTTTTCTGAAAAGACAACTAATTGTACACATTTCAGTCAGGTGAGTTAGCATATGAGCCTATTACATGACCAACATTTTTGCTTGAACACTCGTTCATTACTAATACAGATTCAATTCCATATTGTAATCTTGGAATATTACTTTGTGTAGCAATGAGTAATCGAGCCGAGAAGCTACAACTAAATTCCGTGTCTCGAATATAGGATGATGTCGAAAAAGATCTAGGGCAATATCTTATGTGTTAGAATATTGAAGAAAAATCTAAAAAATATTAAAATTAGAATGTTGTTTTGAGTTTGTTCCATAAGCAAGTAGATTGCATTTGTGGGTGGGTTGAGGTACAGGTTGATATCCACATTATAAGAGTGTGATCTGATCTATAAATGTAATTGCTTTCAGTTTTGTGAGCTCAGTCTCACTTGGGTGGTTTATGTCCAAGTTTTTTTATATGGTATCAGAGCATCAGGTTAAATACCACTATAAGGAACCACATCATCGTTGATGTGTGCATGTTCGGTGTGAAGGGGTCGACGTTTCGTTGCCTTGTGCTGTTACATCCCTCCTCGCGTGATTTGTGCATGCTTGCACCGAATCCCTTGCTCCTGCGATCTTCCTCTCAGCTGTACGCTTTCCCTCAAGTGCAAGATTGTTCTCTTGATATTCTCTCTGCGTGGAGTGCAGGAGTGTTATCAGCACGATTCAGCTGTACGTTGTCTGCAAGCTACAAGATTCTTTGTTCCCTGGAGAGAACTGCGATCTGCATTCTGCGTGCTGAGTCTGAGCGACCACAACGACCACAATTTGTCAGTTTTCGTGGATTGAGTGTTGCGTATTGTTGGAGTGTTCTGTAATGCTGCGTATTGGTGGAGTGATATCTACGTGCTAACTAACCGAGGAGTTGTCACTGCAATCCCTCTTCAGTTGGAGCTGTTCGCTGCTCTCTGTTGTCGACCGATTACGTGGAGTGTTAGATGGGTCCGTACAGGTGCTGAGTGTTGCTTGCTCAACTCATTACGTACAGGTGTTGTATATGTTGTGTTGTCGTTGTCTTTCTGTGCGGGTCATCTTCTAAGGAGTTGCGTTGGTGTGTGGTTGTTCGCTGCGTTGCAAGATCATTTGCAACAGGTTTCTCACCTATCCTCATTTCCAACTTCATTCTTTGGGCGTGCTAAGTTTGAGCCCGTGTGGGAGGTAAAAGCCAACAACACCAATTTTTATTAATTGGCTAATAATCATTGAATTATTTGTGATAGAAGATGGAAAGATTTTTCGCTGATTCGTATTTAAATGAGTCCACTAAACTTGATGGTGAGAATTATGTAAACTTGAAGTTTAAGATCACCATCATTCTCGAGGCATATAGCCTATGGACGATTGTCAAAGGTGATGAGCCCAAACCCATTGTTGTTGCCTCGATTCTAGATTGGGATAGGTCACAGATGAAAGCAAAAGTGATGTTGCTTATGTTCGTAAAGGACAACATCATTCCTCATATAAGAGATTGTAAAACTTCCAAAGAGACGTGGAACATTTTCGAAGGCTCGAAGGCTTGTACGAAACCTCTACTACAAACCAGATTTTATTTTTAAAAACTAAGCTATTATCTATCAAAATAGAAGCCAATGAAAGCATCAGTAATTTTGTATCTATAATTAAAGATTTGAGTGATAAGTTGGGTGACATTGGTGAAAAGGTTTCCAGTAATGATTTAGTAACAATTGCTTTGAAGGTTTTAGTGCAAGATTATAAAGTCTTTATTTCATCACTCTGAGCTAGACCAATGCCCCCTACTTTTGATGAATTGGCTGGTATTCTTTTCCAAGAAGAAGAAAGAATGAAGAACTATAATCATGACTCAAGTGGCTCATATTTGGATTTGATTGCAAAAGGTAAAAAATCATACCGAGGTAAACCGCGGGACAAGAACAGAGGTCGGTTTCAAGCAAAGCATAAAGGTATGACACATCTTCATTCTTATGTTAACGGAAATATTGAATGTGAATATTGTGGAAAACCTACACATCTTGCTAAAGATTGTTATAGAAGAAACAATCATGAATCAAATCAAAGATATAAAAGGCATAATGGAAATTTTGTGCATAAAGATACTTCAGTCAATAATGGATTAAAAAAGCTTAAGTTGTCATTATCTGCTGAAACTGATGATGAGAATGCATGGCTCATAGATTCTGCTGCATCAACTCATATGACCTGTAATAAAGAATAGTATGATGAATATTATGAGAAAATTGATGGCACACACATTTACTTAAGAGATAATAGATGACATAAAGTCCAAGGCTATGGAGTAATAAGTGTGAACTTACCTAATGGACAATTGAGACAGATTCATAATGTGATGTATGATCCTCGTATTAAAAAGAATTTGATATATGTTTCAACTATCACTGATAATAATCTAACAGTGGAATTTAGTAAGTTGATGTGTGTTGTAAAAGATATACAGGATCACTACAGGGTTGTTTCTACAGGTACCAGGGTTGGTGTATTGTATAAGTTGGATGTGACAATAAACATCATGTTCCATTGACATCCACAACAATGTCAACAAAAGAGTTATAGCACCACAGGTATGGGTACCTAAATTACAATTTTTTGATCTTGTTGCAAAGAAAAAATATGGTAGAAGGTCTTCTTGTTATGAAGAATGATCATTTTCCATGTGAAGCATGTGCACTTGGTAAGCAACATAGAGAGGAGTTTCCCATTCATACAGAGAAAAGACAAACAAATATTCTTGAATTAATTCATACTGATGTATGCAGACCTATGCAAATTAGATCACTTGGTGGTTCTTCCTACTTTCTTATTTTTGTTGATGATAAATCTAGATATACATGGGTCTATTTCATAAGGAGAAAAAGTGATGTATTTGATTACTTTGAAGGATTCAGAAATATGACTAAAAAACAGACAATAAAATGTATTAAATTTCTCAGATCTAATCACGGTGGTGAATATACATCAGGTGCATTTAAAAGTTATTGTAAATTTCATGGGGTCCAAAAACAATTTGCAGTACCTCATACACCCTAACAGAATGGTGCTGCTGAGAGAAGGAACAAACACTAGTGGAGTGTGCTCGCAATATGCTTCAAGGTAAAAACATTTCTAATGGTTTTTTGGCAGAAGTCGTTAATACTATTGTTTATTTAAAGAATCGAAATCCAACTAAGAAATTAGATTTCCAAACTCCTTTTGAGATTCTTTATGGTTATAAACGCGATGTCAATCATTTAAGAGTATTTGGATCCACTGCCTTTGCACATATTCCAAAGGATGAGAGAAGAAAACTTGCTGCAAAGTCAATCAAGTGTGTTTTTATTGGGTATTGTACTGATAAAAAAACATACAAATTGTTTGATACCCGTTCACATAAATTGTTTGCAAGTAGAGATGTGATGTTTCATGAGAATGCAGATAGAGTTGATACAATGAATGATGTATATTCTTGGCATAATGATAGTGATGAACATGTCAAAATAGATGCAATGGTTAAACATGAACACAAACAGGTACAAGTTCGAGAACATAATGAAAGCAGTATGGACAATTCAATCAGTCAGGATATATCAAGTGGAGAAGAGACACCATAGAGCAAGAGACTAGATGAAAGCAGTGAAGGAACAAGGAGGTCATCACGACAAACTCAACCACCTATAAGGTATAAATATTATGCATTGATGTCTCATGTAATGAATGTTGTAGAACCTGTAAACTATGATCAAGCTAAAGAACATGAAGAGTGGAAAAATGATATGAATGATGAATATGACTCACTTATGAAAAATCAAACATGAGAATTAGTTGAACTGCCTGAAAACAAAGTCCCTATTGGAAGAAAATGGTTGTATAAATCTAAATTTAAAGAAAATGGTAGCATTGATAAATATAAGGAAAGATTAGTTGTAAATGGATATTCACAAACAAAGGGAATTGAGTATGAATATACTTTTTCACCAGTAGCTAAATTGAATACAATTAGAGTATTGATTGCCTTAGCTACAAAACATAATTGGAAAATACATGAGTTAGATATCAAATCTGCTTTTCTGAATGGTGATTTAAAAGAAGAGGTTTATTTGGTTCAACCTGAAGGGTTTTTCAAGCAGGGATAGGAGCATCTAGTCTGCAAGTTAAGGAAAGCATTATATGGTTTGAAAGAGGCACCAAGATCATGGTATGTAAAGATAGATACCTTCTTTTATCAGAATGGGTTTGTGAAAAGTAAAAATGATCCTAACTTGTATGTTAAGAAAAATGAAGAAGGAAATGTTTCTTTAATATCTTTATATGTGGATGATCTCATTATTATAGGAATTGCATGCAAGTTAGATGAAGAGACCCAAATTCAGTTATCTCAAAAATTTGAAATGAAAGATCTTGGCGAATTGCATTACTGTTTAGGAACTGATGTTTGGAGAGATCCTTGTAAAAAAATTATCACTCAAAGTAAATATACAAAATAAATTCTTAGAAAGTTCAATATGAGTGAATGTAAAGTTGTGTCAACTCCATTAGAACAGAATGAAAAGTTATACAGTGAAGATGGAACTAAAGAGGCAGATGGTAATTAATATCATCAATTAGTGGGACGTCTGAACTACCTCACCACTACTAGACCAGGCATTACATACTCATTTAACATCCTTAGTCAGTTCATGGCTAAGCCTTCAGAGAGTCACTTGAAATATGAAAATAAAGTACTTTTTTACTTGAAAGGAACAATACATTTTGGAGTTATGTATACTGATGAATTTGATGTTGATCTAATAGGTTTTTCTTATTCAGATTGGGCAGGAAATCCCGATTGTAGTGTCCCCAAGGCCGAGCCCCGTTGCAGATCATGTTATATGCAAAAGAATTGTAAATATGTTCTATAGGCTGGTGAGCCAAGTTTTGAATAAGCTGTAGGCTTATGAGTTTTGTTAGGCCAGGGGAGCCTAAGTGTTGAAGGCCAGGAGCTTGTGATATACTTGTATGTATGCAGGTCAATTAATAAAATGTACATACCGCCAGTGCAGACCGACCACGATGAAAGAGTGATGGGGGACTGAACGTCCACAGATTGGGCAAGGGATCAAGGGCTGAAAGGTGGGAAAGGGGCTGAGTGAGGAGCCTAGGGGCTAAGCCTAGGGGGATTAGGCCTGGAATAATATTTTATTATTATTCATAAAAATCCATATGCACATTATTTTATC
>ML815847.1:69108-95234 GCA_009831015.1 Picea engelmannii | reverse complement strand
ATAGCATCTTGTGTTAGGGAGTGTTAAATTCCATTTGCAACATCTTGTCCTGGGAAGCCCTTCTCACACAAGGGTCAAACACGAGGTCACATTGATATTGGCAGAGTTACTCACCCTGCTTTGTTGATATCAGTGTAGAGATTTCACATATTACGGGGATCACTCGAAGGTATACCCACAATGATGAGTGGAAGCCTTTTGAGTTGATTTCGGGCTCGATACCCTGCCCTTGCGTGTGGATCGGACTGTCGACTGTCCCCCCAGGATTTATTGTTGTTGTTGGTGACTTAGTGGCCTATATTTATAGGTTCTTACACGAGGTGACTGTGAAGGGGAAAGTCTTTACGGTACCTGGAATTGACATTGACCAAACTCACTCAGGCTCCTTGGAGGGCATGCCCACAATTATGTGTGGGAGCTTGCACCAGGGTGTAAGTCCGTTAAGCAGGTTTTCAGCGTAACTTTTCCACCCTAGCCCAGCCCCTTCTCATCTCGTTGTTGCGATGTTGGATTTCATAACCAACTAGTGACTTCATAATTAGAAGGTCTTGTTTGATTGGTGTTGCTTCCTAGATTTTGTTTACTAGCGCGTGTTGTTTGTTTCTCAAAGTTTACCATAAGATTTTCTTCGTGAATTTTGTCACTCATTTACAATAGCTCCTCCACGTCGTTCACGTAGAATGCAGGGTTTATCTCCAGAGCATATGGAAGGTTCTCAACCCTTGCCTACAAGTACACTTGAGGGCTCTCCTCATCAAAGTGAAGTCACAATCGTTACCACACCACAAGTGGACCGAAATGACTCTCTAGAGCATTTCCAAATTACTAATACTCAAGAGGACTTTCGACTTCACCCTGATTCTGAGCGACCATTTATGTGACTGAATTCTTCTAGAGATTAGTTGTTATGTCTTCTGGATCACCAATTGGACCCTTTCCAGGCATAGAAGGCCAAGATATTTTTTGGTCTACAGGTGTTTTCCGACGGGACCTTTTTGGTCCAGGTTCACCTGTGATTTACGAAATCAACCCACCTATGATTTCCAAAATCTCTAGTCCAGAGACAGTACCGTTGACTACCGCTTATCACTTTACCGTCCCTGCTGAAATGGCCCATCTTACAGATACTACGAGTGTTCCAACCGGGTTTACTGCGGTTAGTCTTGCTCCCATCAACACACCGCGAACGCCCAATTTCACTCCGAAACTACCACCCGGATATCGTGCGTTGAATGATTCCATTCACACTCCTATGCAAACCCCATTCGTCTCTCCTGGTGGTCCTTTTTCTTCCGGGAACTCTCTTCCCGGTTTTATTCCAACACTCCCTCAATTTCCTTTTGGAGGACCTTCTTCGTCTTCTACTAGTAGTCTTAATCCTAGTAGCTCTATTCCTTCATTCACTCCAAATTACCAGATTCTGGTTGGTGGAAAATTTCACCAAGGTGGTATGACTCAACCCCCTTTCAGCGGGCAAATTCCTTTTGGAACACAAATCCCAATTGGAACACAACCCCCAATTGGAACACTACCTCCAATTGGAACACCACCTTCGATGGGAGGACCGAGCTCGCCTTATGGGAAAAACATCCCTCCGTCATTGGCCCATTATTGGAATCAGTTGATACAACATCCTCCTCAATCAACTGGGGGCAGCAGTTTCCAACTGCGTCCATAATACTCCCTAGTATGGGCCAACCATATCCGGGTTCGTTCAATCCCATTTGGGGGGCGAATTCTCAAACTCAAGTCCCTATTCCAGGGTATAATCCTATGAGCTACTATCCTCTCCAACCACCACCGAATCTGCCTGGGTCTTCACATTATATGCAGACTGCTTATGGTCCTACTAGTTTGCCGATAGGGATTCCTCCCCAAAGCCACCAGTACTCGCAGGTGAATTGATAGTTACCATTTATAGCCACTTTGGATCTTCCGGACTTGTCAAGGATTTTAAATGATCCGATTCATCACTCTCCCCAATGGCCTGCTATCCCCGCCAAGCTACCATCGGACATTCCTAAATTCGTTGGCAAAGCGGGAGAGGACCCAAACAATCACGTTATGACTTTTCACCTATGGTGTTCATCCAACTCATTGATGGATGACTCTATTCATTTACGTCTTTTTCAATGAACCCTCACAGGTTCTACTGTGAAGTGGTATATTGAATTTCCATGAGGTTTCTTCTCTGACTTCAACACCCTGGCTATGGCTTTCCTCACACACTACCAGTTACCAATTCGTTATGACATGGGAACCGAGATTTTGACTTCTTTCAAATAGAATAAGGCCACTCATATATCCAATCAAATTCATGAGTGGCGACGACGACGACGTCTTATTAAACTCGAACTCCCCGATCAGCTGCTGGCAGAATGGTTCACCAAATCATTTGTGAATGACATCGGTCATGACATTTCCATGGGTGGAGTGGTCACATAAGAATAGACTATAAATCGTGCTCAATATCCTGACCTCGTTTACTCACAAACGGGTACCCTTTATGATTTACTACCTGATTTACCTTGTCCTTCCACTTCCACAACTTCAACTACTCTAGCTACTTCGCATGTAGCTGACGATGTGATTGGCACTTTCCAGGCCCAACCACATTCCACCTCAAGCACAAACCCCAAACCTAATTCTTCTAATGTTCAAAATTCTCTGTCTCCTGCCCCTCCCACCGACAAGACTTCTGAGGTAAATGCAGTTCAATCTACCCTAGCCGGTAAAAACAAATCTAAAAAGGGGAGAGGTAAGAATAAGGAGGGAAAAAATAATTCTCAAGAAAAGCAAACCAAAACTACCCCTATTGATGATCGGGATAAGCGCAAACCTCAATACCCTTGTCTTATCTGTGGTGATGATCACTACACGAAGGATTGTCCACGACACACCGAGGTCACTAAGTTCCTTCAAGGAGCTCCAAAACCACCTGCACTGGCCATTTTGTCCCAACCCTTCCCATCTCAACAACAGGTTCAGTTGGTCATTCATGACCAACCCTCATCTTCTACCACATCCTATGTTTTGATGTATATTGGCGATTCTAAGCAGAGCGACGTTGCACTCACTACTCAAGCCAAAGATTATTCTCCTTCTAAAGAGAAGGTTGATGATCTACCACCTTCCTCGGCACAACCCTCTCCTGTGAATCCACCTACCAACGGTCCTCTTCATCTCGAATGACCGAGCCTTGAAACAGTTATGCGACCCCCCCCAAAGGGCATCGTTTGAAAATCGGCTTTTAATCCTCATGCTCATGCCACCCAGAACTACAAAATTGTTGAAGATCTGGCCCAAGCACCTTCTGCGATGTCAGCCCTCGAAGTCCTTCAAAGTTGTCCTACGCAACGGAAGGCACTGTTGAAAGCTATCGGTGGAATTGACCCGACAGATACGAATTTAATAATCTTTGACTTGGAAGATCACATTCCAAGGTTACCCCCTCAACTCGCATTCCAGATCCAAGTGATTTTCTCTGACAAAAACATTTGCCGCACCGTTATCGACGAGGGTGCCTCGACGTGTGTCATGTCTCTTGCTTGCTGGAAAGCCATTGGCTCTCCTTCCTTGAATGAATCCCAGAACACTCTTAAAGCCTTCAATGGCTCTAGTTTTAAGCCCTATGGTGTCCTTCATTTCCCATCACGTTAGAAGGAAAAATGGTCCAAGTCGAAGTGGAAGTCTTTGACGCTCCCCTTGATTACAATCTTCTTCTTGGCCGCAGCTGGATCGATTCCATGTGCGCAGTTGTATCGACCCTTTTCCGTGTGGTACATTTCCCACATCAAGGAAAGGATGTCACCATTGACCAACTAGCCTTATTTAATTCCGACACTCGTACTGGCAACGTACCGTTTATTGCTAAAATCCCACTGGGTTATGAGAATGTCAATGTAGTCCTTCTCAAGGACTCTTCATTAATGGGTACTTTCCCCATTCCACTGCCCAATGTTCCACACTCGTCTGTTGCTTCCATCAACATGATCTCCACCTTACCTCACGAACTTCCTGTGTCTCACGACCCCTGGATAGTACCTTACCCTAGAGATCATCTTCGTTATGGCGACGCCATGCCATTAAGTCCGGTCGAATCTGCCTATCAGGCCATTCAATTGACAACGCCTTCTACCCCCTCTCTTGATGAGTTGTCTCCCGATCCTTTTCGTGTCATTTTTCCCACAGACGAGATGATCATGTCTGTCATGGAGGAAACCCCTTGGGACAATGGGCATCATCATTCCATCCTCTTTCTGGAGCAACATACCCTTGAGAACTAGCAACGGATTTCGACCCCGTCGACCGTTGTCGTCATCTCGAACGTTCCCGAGTCCTCACACGATGTGTTTTCTGAAGGGAACTTAAGAAATATCTCACCCACTATTCCCCTTGACATATCCGTCAAACCTGGGATTGTCGAAAATGTCCATATTGGAGCTTCGTGTTCTTCTGATGAAGTCGTCACCTACACGTCCCTTTTCAAAGAGTTTTGTGACATCTTCGCATGGAGATATGAAGAAATGCCGGGTATCGACCCTGATATTGTGATACATGAGATAAAGACATATCACGACACTAAACCCGTTCGGCAACGCCTTCGTCCAGTTCACCCACGTAAAGTGGCTGCTATCAAGCTCGAAGTCGAGAAACTTCTTAAAGCTGTCTTTATTTATTTGGTGGCTCTCACAGACTGGGTTTCCAATATTGTCCCGATTGACAAGAAACAAGGCACGATTCGTGTATGCATTGATTATAGGGATATTAACAAAGCTTGTCGCAAAGACAACTTTCCTACCCCCTTCGTCGATCAGATTGTCGATGACTGCGTCGGAAGTGAAATCTTCTCTTTCATGGATGGTTTCTTAGGATATAATCAAATCAACATTGTTCCCGAGGATCAACATAAAACCGCTTTTATTTGTCCTTCGGGTACTTTTTCCTATCAGAAACTTCCTTTTGGTCTCAAGAACGCTAGTGCAACTTTTCAACGCACTATGTCTTATGCTTTCCATGATATCAAGCACATCATTCAACCATATTTGGACAATTTACCCACTCACTCAATGCGCCGAGCTGATCACCCAAAACACCTCTGAGCCATTTTCGTCCGCTGTCGGTTCTACTGTATACGTTTGAATCCTCATTAGTGCATTTTCTGTGTGGAATCCAACTGCCTTCTAGGTTTTATCATTTTTCTTCAAGGGATATGGGTGGATCCTTTAAAGGTTGAGGCGATCCTTAATCTCCCTCCTCCTTCTACTCTTCGCCAGTTACAAAGTTTGTAGGGGAAATCAATCTTTCTTCGTCGTTTTATCCCAAATTATGCCGATATAACTCGTGGATTTACGTGGCTCCTCAAAAAGGGTTCAGACTTCGTCTGGGATACCATTGCCAACAATGCTTTCAAGTCTTTGAAATTGTCCCTAAAGCGTGCTCTGCTTCTCTTTCCCCCCGATTACAATCGCGATTATTTCCTCTACATTGCTGCCTCGGATTACACCATTGGTATGGTTCTTGTCCAAGAGGATGATGCTAACGACGAACATGTTATCTACTACTTGAGTCGCAGTCTAACACCTACTGAAATCAAGTATTTACTTGTCGAAAAATTGGCCTTGGCTACCGTCCAAGCCGTCCAACGCTTCTGGCATTATATCCTCTCATGCAAGACTACAGTGATTTCTCACTGCAACCTTATGCAACACATTTTTACTCGTCAATTGCTAGGGGGAAAATACTCCAAATGGATTGTGATACTCCAGGAGTTTGACTTGGAATTCGAACGCGCCAAGTCCAAGAAGTCCTTAGTTTTTGCTGAGTTGATATGCGACTTTCCCCATTCTGCAACGGAAACAGTAGCAACTGATTCCTTACTCGATGAATCTCTTTTCCTTCTCAGCACTGATGATCTTTGGTATGGTGATATCATTATATATCTCCAAACCCAGACTTTCTGGCCAACTTTGTCTAGTACTGAGTGACGTCGCATATGCTATCAAGCTTGTCAATACATTATCCTCAGGGATACTCTTTATCATCAGGGGATTGACTCTATTTTTCAACGTTGTCTAACGTTTGACGAAGCCGTGAAAGCTCTGAATGACTGCCATTCTGGAGCCTGTGGTGGTCATATGTCTGGGTACGCTACTGCCCAGAAGATCTTACGAGCAGGGTATTTTTGGCCTTCTTTATTTAACGACTGCATAATCGCCGTTCAAAAATGCCATGCCTGCCAGACATATAATAACAAGATCCGGTCACATCCCCCTCCTCTTCACCCTGTGGTATCAGTTGGTCCCTTTGTGAAATGGGCCGAGGTGATGCCGACATTTGAAAACACTGGGAAGACCACAACATTATTCATTTTTAATCACGTCATAGCTCGTTTTGGTGTTCCCCAAGCTATCGCCACTAATCATGGTAGCCACTTCAGAAACTTCATGATGTCTGAAATTACTGAAAAGTTGGGTTTCGCCATGATAACTCAACGCCCTATTACCCACAAGCCAACAACCAGGTTGAAGCAATTAACAAAGTTCTCATAACTATGCTCCGACGTATGATAGGGATTCACAAAACAAGTTGGCACACAATGTTGTTTTTGACATTGTGGGCTTACCGGACATCCGTCAATTCTGCTACTGGGTTTACACATTTTTGGTTAGTCTATGGTTTGGAAGCTATTCTCCCGATTGAATGCGAGATACCCTCTTTAAAACTAGTTGTTGAACTCCTACAAAACACTTCTGCTAAAGAAGAACGTCTATTGCATCTTATGTGATTAGATGAAACTCGATGTGATGCTACCCTAGTTATAGAAGCTCAGAAGAAACGTATCAAGGCCCAATACGACAAACATGTCAAGCCTCGCATTTTCTCCAAAGGAGATCTCATTCTCCTCTATGATCAAGATCGAGATATGCTAGGAGCTGGAAAATTTGAAGCCATGTGGCGAGGTCCTTATATCATTCGATGAGTTTTGGAAAAAGGAGCTTATGAGTTAGTAGATTATGATGGTATCCCTTTGAGTGAACCCAGGAATGGGTTGTACTTGAAGAAGTAGTATGCATAAAATCATCTATGCACGAGTACTTGTATTTTTATTGTATCATACTTCTTGTGTGTTACTGTAGCTTTCTTTTGTCGTTATCTGGTCTCTGCCCTTATGCGACATTGTGTTTGATTTCCAAATGTCAGAGTCTTCGCTACCCTATATTGGCTTCGCTGATGGCACTAGCCATAGTACTTAGAACCTTGCTTCCGCTGCATGGGAAATTTACGCCCCTACAAACGAACTTGTCTCCTTACGAGGTGTGTGTCTCGGCCGTGAAACCAACAACATTGCAGAGTATAGCACCGTTATTGAATTATTGGTTGATGCTATCTCACTTGGAATCTGTCATTTGGTTGTGTGACTCGATTCGCAGCTGGTAGTACTACAGTTAAGTAATGTCTACACTATTCAAAGTCCTACTTTGTTATGGGTGTATTTGTGAATTCGCCTCTTGGAACGTTATTTTGATTAAATTGAATATCAACATATTCCTAGATGTCTAAATACATTAACAGATGCATTGGCTAACTATGTATTAGACAGACATTTGAATCATTTATAAATCAATCACATTAATTTTCATCACACATGATAAACTGGTAGAAGCCGTCTGTATATATAACGATCAAAAGAGTTTTTTACAAAAATTTTATCCGAAGACCAAAATGTCAAAATCTAAAGCTCATAGCTTCTACAAAGTGACATCATGGATGACGTTCACGGTAACACACGACTGCCCGGGAAACTCTATGGAGCAGTCGACTCATGGACCCTGACACTCCTACTGTATGATGCTGATTGCATCATGGAACCTCTTTAAGAGGCATGTCTGGAATATCTGCGGTCAAGCCCTCTAGGTTTTGTTCCACTACTTGATAATCCTCAGCATATTGTGGCACTGACACTACCTCTCCTCGATGCTGAATGGGAGAAGTACCAGGAGGTCGGTAAGGTCCAACATCTGTGTCATCAAAAATGAATTTTGTATTTAGTCTTTGAACGAACATATAAAAAACATTTGCATATGATAAAAATTCACAAAAACATTTAAAAGGAAAAAATGTGTGTACTTCTTACCAAGTTCCCCCCACTGAGCATCCTCTGGCAGTACTAAGTCTGAATCTCCTCGAAAATCCAATCTGGCATAAGCATAGTCATCAACCATCAACATCTGTGGTTGAATCCAGTCAAAGAAGGTATCATCATACTTGACGATTGGTCCAGCTACGTGCCGGGCCATGAGCTAACACCATCTCATCATTCTTGGATCCCTGGGAGCCAATAAATTCCACTCAAACTACAATCTCAGTAATGGAACCCTCTCAAGGAAGAATGACACTAACAAATATCCGTACCCAAATTTCTTTAGGTCATCTCGTCTGCATTTTGTCAACTACTTTTTCATACTACGAAGCACTGCATCTTCCCAGTTGAAAACCCGAGGTTCAGTACACTCTATGGCATACTGGAAGAAACTCTGTAGCACCATGTGAGGAGTGAAACTCCCAACCATCCGAGCTATGGTGAATAAGATAGTACGGAGGGTCAAATCCATTTCCCCCAAATAGCTACTTTCCCTTTCTTCCTCTCTACCTCGGGAACACAGTGTAAGTGGCAGTACTCACTCATGGGTAGCCCACCACCTCTGCTACCAGTCAGGCTCACATGGTACCCCCGCCGTGATAGTCCAATCAAGAAGTAAATGTCCTCAATATATAAGGATAGTGTGTGGACCCCCACATGAAATACCTACTAATCGGGATCCCACATATGCACAAGGTACTCTAATAACTTGACTTGGGTCCTCATGCCCGGGATACGAAAGTACTTCAGAAGGCCACAGTTTCTCAAAGTAGCAATAGTGGGTGGATGATTTCCGAAAATAAAATTGTCTTCTTTGTGCTCCCTTTCGCTCCATTCAAGAACCATTTTGATGGCCAATTACCTGCATAAGAAGCACAAAAAGAGGATTAGCAACTCTATTCATGAATTGGTTCCTTTTTATTGAGTAAAATCTTAAAAAAATTTTGTGCTTTGCGGTTCTTGTAGGTTCCCTTTGGGCACAGTGCGAGAAACTCGCAGGCTACTATGGACTCACCTACGAGAATCACCCATTCTTGCAGGTCCCATGTATCCCACCTACGAGAATGGCTGAGTGCAAGTAGGGCTCATAAAATCAACTCAAAAAATGAATTTTAACCAATGAAAATGCAAAATTAAACCATGAAAGAGTAGAAGACAAAGAGCCTACCTCACTATCGCTAATGACTCACCAAATGGACGCTCATAACTCCCGCAATATGACGCCAAACTTCGAGGGTAAAAGAGGGGTTTTTGAGCTCAAATAGTGGAAAAGTGAAAATAATATGGTAAAAAAAGTTTTACTCCTTTATATTTACTTTTACCATGTTATTTGGTTTTTTATGATTATTTATCTATGAAATCCTAATCCCTAATGTCCTTTTGAGTGTAACTTTTGCAGGCGTAATGACTTCGATGTTCATATATAGGGATGCAGACATATTTTTTTTTTCTTTGTCATCGCGTGTTTTGATTGTTTTTTATGGTTTTTGTATAAAACCTCGAGCGTGGTATTTGTCCGTTCTCGCTCTCGAAAATACATGAGAACGTGATTGAGCATACTTTTATCACTTTTTTGGGCTCAACAAGGTTATACGAAAAATGAACTCCCCTGGAGTTCTCTTTAAGCTCTTTTCAGACTCTCTAAACATGAAAAGATAGCCGAATGACTTTGCTATTTTCACGCTCGATAAAGTATCTGAAGAAAGCGTCTGCTGAGTGATAATTTATCTCTTTTTCAGTCTCATCGGACTATTTTACGAAAAAGGAACTGATAGAGCTCTCTTTTAAGTGTTTTTCCAAACTCTATAATCATGAAAAACCTTCGAGTTTTCTATCTTTGGACTCATTAAACAAACATCGATAGACTCGTAATGGGACCGAACCACTCCTTCTTAGGGTTTGTTAAACATACTTCGAAGGAATTATCTAAAGGATAAGCTTATATCAACAAGCATATGTTATCCTCCTCAAGCTTGCGTAAAAATAAAGAGGTACTCGCTAGAAATGGTGGGGGAAAATTTGGGAAAGGGATATATTTTCATCTTCGTATTGATTGGCAGTAACTGTCACTCTTGAACATGACACCCCCTATTCATTATATTTGAAGCTGGTTTGGGAAGTCCATTTGTCTCTCATTTGATTTGCTACAAGGTCATTCCCTATGTCGTCTTTGAGTCAATGCTGCCAAATCATTGGTCGTGTCATTCATATGTTCAAGAGAAGTCCATCTGAAACCTCTATTGAGTCGGCCATCTGCAATTGTCCATTCTCTCTGTGTCGGCCTTCCCTTTGTCCAGTTCAATTTACATTATACTCTGTTTCACCTTCAAAATCTGTTACTCATTTTGTGTCATTGATGGGGGATACATCAAGGCCCTCCTGTGACGAGTTTTGTTCCATCGACTTCAGCTCATTATCCATAATCAAGACTTATAAATTCTTTGGTACCTTGGAGCTTGCATACCTCAATCACAGGTTTCCTCGCTTTCGAAAGTGGGTTTACATCATTGACCCCTGATCGAAAGATTCTATCGGTTGTTCGACTTCAACTCACTCATTCACACTCGATGGATTGTACTAGAGTACCTTGGGAGTCATTGACATCAATGGTGATTTCCCTCGCACTTGTTAACGGTTTCATCAATGACTGATAATCAAGTGGTTTCTGCCATGTTCGACTTCAACACATGTAATCACATGGTTAGATTCGTACTTTTGGGCGACGAGGTTGAAGACCCTGGATATCATCTTTTTGTCCAGGTTGCGATGGAGTATGTATAATTTGCGACACATAGATCCATTGTGTATGTCTCGTGGCTATGTCATCTTAATTTGAAATTTCTCACATAGATCCAAAGTGTATTCCCGGTGGCTATGCTATATTTTGACGGCATGGATCCATAGTGTATGATTGGTGGCCATGACCCATGTCTACAATTGTCATCTATCTATGATATAAGTATGGGAATACCTACCTCATAATTGATATATATGATATTCTACAGATGCTTGGTTGTTCACAGGTTTCCAATTAGGTGTTCTCTTGGTTTCCGACACACACATGCAACTTACAAAGTCTTTCGGCTGTCACCGATTTGTTGACGGGCGAAATTGACCGCTCGTCAACTGGAGGGGTGGATCCGGTCCAGGGTTGTCTAAATAACCCAAGCTGTTTGGATTAATCCACTCCGATGGGTTTAGCAGCTCTGTTGGCCGATCTAAGTCCTAGGAAAGTAAAAAAACTGAGCTAAAGAAGCTAATCTAAGTGAAAAACAACTTCTTCAAACTATATACAGGTCTAATATATATTCACAGTTCGCTAATTAATATTAATGAAATAATAATCCTACTTATTAAATGTATAGTGTATTGATATATTGTATCTTTTTTACCTATACAGTGTTTACAAAATGCAAATTTTGATCGAAATCTGCAAAATCATATATGAATTGTCTTATGACAGCGAAGCTAATATTTTTGGATTTTTATAACTTTTATGAAAAAGAATCGAAACAACAACTATATAACTAAGCAATAAAAATAGTAATCTGTACTATATATATATCTAAACTACAAAGAATTCTCATATTAATTAAACTATTAAAATTAAATAGCAAACTAACCTGAAATCATCATCTCCTACTTGTCTTGTACATAGGCATCTGTGTTCACTGTTTGATGAGGTCAACCCGCACTAGATTCTCCAATACTTCGCATAAACGCTAAGAAACAACGCTTCTGAATGATAACGACATAACAGGTAAAGGACGTATCAACAACAATTTTATAATTTACAAACGATTACATTAAGATAAATCCCAGTGCAAAGATTTGTATATAACTACTCATTTAACAAAGAAGATTAATCTTCTGCTCATTAAATTAAAACAAGATAATTGCTGTATGTAAAATGAGATACATCAAATATGGACACTATTTAAATCACATCACATCAACCTGTAACAAATTTTGATATCTAAAGTAGTCAATAATTTGATTACAAATTGAAATGAACTAAAACTTGAACAAAAGTATAATGCATTGAAAGCTAAATCCGTACAAACATCCACTTTCATTCTAGTCTGAATAATCATCAATCCATAGTCTTTGCTCCCAAGCAGCGATGGTTTTGTTTACAAAAATAAATCATATATAAAGGCCACAGGATGAAAACATTCCTTGTGGAAATTATCAAAACTGTTGCAAAAAAATATGGGAACAATCTCCCAGATTCCTATTTCTATCTAAGACTAACAGCCTAATCCAAAAGTATGTAAAGAAAAAGCATGTTCAAATATGAAAAAATCGATCCAAGCTCCTTTAAAATTCATGTGTACCTGAAACTGCACAAGAATACACGATTTCAGATTGTGTTTAGTTGCAAAATCAACAGAAATTCAAATTTTTATGACTAGCTACAGAATCCCACGATTCTGTAGCTAGTTATTATTTACAAACATAATCGTATTGTATCAATTCCATCATAACAAAAATAGATACGATAAGCAAACAAATCATTTATGCTAATTCAAAACAAACAAAATCATTCTAAAATCATTGTTGAAATACCATACCTTGGTTTCAGGGATATGATTCGATCAAGCTATTTTTGAATTAACAATGGCAGTGGCCGCCTCAACATTTTTGAAAATGACAGAGCCCGTGGTCTTTTGCCTTTTATCATTAGCTTGCAGTCTATCATTTTCCTTGGTTAACACATTTACTCGGTCTTCTAAGGACTTGATTCGGGATTGGAGCAGAGGGACATCTGTATAATACCGGTTGAGCCAAGAGTTGCATTCATTGCACCGTGGTTGATCAGGCCGTGTAATTACAGGTGAAGAATCTCTTAATTTATCAGCAGTTCCACTGTCGAGCTTGATCCCAGGGAAGTTGGGGTCATCTCTAAGGCATGGCGGGAGGTTCGCCACATAGTCATAGGGCTTGATTGAACATAGGCCGTGTGAGTACGGATACTCCTCGGTTAGAAACCACTCTATTTCGGAATCAGAATCTTCACTCAATAAAATCGATTTTTGGTCTGTGTTTTGTTTAGGTTTATTGCAAGCACACCTTGATACCTAGCGTGTAGCCTTCTTACCCTTGCAATTGACATCATTATTACCCTTACCCTTTTTCTATACAGGCCTCTTAACAGGCTTAGTACTATCTTTTAGACATGAGTCAGGCAAGGTGTCGGGTAGGTTATCGTTCGGGTAGGTCGAGGATTCAACAACGGGTAAGAGTGTAGGAGGGGGCACGACAGGTCCGACAAGGGTTTCTGTGACCACAATTTTGTCAACTAGTCCAATTTCAGGACTGGAAAAGCCATTCCTCAACAAGAAAGCTTCCCAACAGTCACCACTCAACCTCAAATGATGAACTTTAACAATTTTAGTTAAACAGTGGTGGAAGAGGCTGGAGTCGGATTTCTCCCTCTTGAAACGTTTAGCCATTTTATACAAACTCCAAAGGAGGAAATGTGGCATATTCAAAGGAAAATCTATGAAACTCGTGAGCAGTCGGAGGTGGTATAGGAAAACTAAACCGTATCTACCCTCACATGTAATGAATTGCTTGATAATGGCCAACAAATCATGCCACCTAGACTTAAGAGCTGTGACTGGCATACCTTTGTCACAATTGTTGATTTTCCTTGAGGTAAACAGGAGCGACCATGGTACTTCATCACCCTTAGAATTTTTAAACCATTTCTGCCCTTTGACTGGTAGACTAGTGGCTGAGCTGAGGAAATCCTCGTTCAATTCGAGTTGGATGTCCCCAACTTTGGCCCTGCATCCATCAAATGTAAGTGAAAATTGCTGAGTGGCTGCGAGGTTGAAACCCTCGAACTTCTCAATAAAAACCCTCCAACCATTCCTCTCTAGGTCCTCTCGGGCGTTATCAAATAACAACAAAGATTGAACGCGGTTGGGTTCAATTCGCACTACTGGAGCCATAGCAAATAGCACATGATTAAAAGGGTAATCGGCGAGGGGGTTTGACAGGGTAGACACAAAACCATTTTCCCACAGCTTCCCCAAAACAAGCAGAGGCAGCCCAAAATGCAAGGCAGAACGTTAATGCTTATGCGTGCGAGGGTGGTGGAGTAAATTGAAACCATGTAAAAATATCATGTCGGGCTGTACAATCGACAGTGCCTTGGTAAAATGTTTCATTCAAATCAAAATAGTGTATATCAAAATCATTGTAAACAACATGTCAAATGGATTATCACATAACCATTGAAAACCATAAAATACATAACCAAAACTCGATCTGAATGTTAAATAAACAATGGCATTTGTATGATTTAAAAGAAACCAATATGTTGAACATTGCACCAACGATTCGACCCCAAAATTAATGTGTTCAATAAAACCATTGCACCAAGGATTTGATCAAAGACACCAAAATATCATATAACCATTGCATCAACGAATTTATAAATTGAAACCATATTGACAATGGTCAAATGCAAAGTGAGTGGAGGTTTGGT
This sequence comes from Picea engelmannii, assembly GCA_009831015.1. Taxonomy (NCBI): domain Eukaryota; kingdom Viridiplantae; phylum Streptophyta; class Pinopsida; order Pinales; family Pinaceae; genus Picea; species Picea engelmannii. The sequence continues at coordinate 80,592 of ML815847.1, read as the reverse complement.
GTTTTGGTAAGTGTACGACCAGTAGTGAGTTGGAGGTAAAAGAATTATGATCACATAAACAAAAAGATTTATAACAATCCAAAAGATCAATTTAATGCAATCAACATGACTTCCAACTCTAGGTTTTCACGCTTGCAGTCGTGAAAATGAAAATGAAAAGCAAGTATGCAAAAGCGAAAGATAATAGTGTCGTTTTATTTTAAAAAATTGCGATGAGTAATGTGGGTTCAAAACCCTTGTGTAGGCAGCTTGTAAGGAAAATATAGGAATGAAAATGGTTTCCAACAATGGCGACACACTGGTAGAAGCAGTTATCTCTGCCAAATGAACAAATCTAGATTAGGATAATGAGAATAACTCTAACTCAAAAACAACCTGAAAATTGTTTAAACATCATCATCAGTCATAAAAATTCTAGTTGGTTATTTTAAAAGATGAAAACTGATAACAATCTTAATAAAAGCGAGTCACGATATTAAGGATAAAATCTCCAATACCGTTGAAAAAACCACTACTGCCAGCAGGCATCCATAGCCTCGACAGGGTTGCCATTTAACCCACTCTGATATCCATATCCTGCCAGGAAGTTCTAGACCAGAATGAAGGACATTTAAGGTCAAAAGTTTACAAATCTGAGAATTTTCATATACTCGACATTGCTTCGTTGCCAGCGAGGCTGTTCAGTACCCCGACGAAGTTATCTTGGCGTCATGCATGCATTTACCCACTACCAGCAGACCTTTTCAGTATCTCGACGGTTTTACAAGCATTTCCCACAGCTCTTTAATGATTTATTTGGTTTTTAAATATATATAATTGAGTGGGGTGACGTTGAAAATTATGATATTTTGGACATATTTTAATAAATTATAGACCTTGAGAAATATTTTTTAACTGTCCTTCATTAAGATCTAGAGATGGTTTATTAATAAACCGACCTTCGGAGGCAGGGAGACATCTTCTGAGTTGTTCTCTTAAGGAACAGGGACAACGTAAGAAGAAATTGGATGATCGTGACATGCTTCAATTACAGATTGAAATCAATAAACTCTTTTCAAACAACAGACTTTCTTTAACATGGCTGTAAATTTCAGAAGAATATCATAATTGATGTTTAGACAATCTTTCAGCAGTCATTTCAGAGGTTTTTTTTTTTGTTCTCTTAATATGAATCAGTTCATGATGCAGGTATATGTATTTCAAAAGTAAAAATTGATAAGCGTAAGGGAGAAATCAAAACCAAAACAACAAAAGAAAATGAAAAGCAAACAAAGGAAAAATATTTACAAAGTGTACAAAGGGTTTTCCTTAAGCGAAATACCTTTTTAGAGCTTGGCCATTCACCGGATAGGTGTCTGGCTGTCCCTCTAGACCCTGTAATCTGAAAGAGATGGGACCCAATTTCTCAGCAATTAAAAATGGTCCTAGCCATAAGTTCTGAAAATTCGTATGCTCTCCCTTTCCCTCATGTGGTTTGTCCCATTTTAGGACAAGGTCACCTACTTCAAAGTTTCTGTCAGAGGTAGAGTTGGAATCAAACCAACTTTTAACCACAAGTTGATGCTGATCCAACTTTCATTTTTCTTGAGCCCTCACTTCCTCTAGTTTTAATAATGCGTTAATTCGATTCTCCAAAGGGGGGCAGTTTTCTTCTTGTATTTTTTGTGATAGCTGCAGTGAGGGAAGAATAATATGTGGTGGTAGAATTGCTTCTTTTCCATAGACGAGAAAGAATAGAGAGTTACCCACAACAGTTTTCGGAGTTACTCTATCATCCCAGATTGCGTTTACCAGTGCATTATACCAATTTTTGTGATTTTCAGATACCGTTCTCTTGATGATTTTAATCAGATTCTTATTAGTTGATTCTACCAATCCATTTCCTTGAGGGTAATAGCTAGCAAAATATTTTAATTTAATTCCTTTTTCTAGAGCGAACTCACTCATCTTAAGAGACGAAAAATAGGAAGCGTTATCGAATACTAAACAGTCAAGGATACCAAAACGAGTAATAATATTCGAATTTAAAAAGGTAATTACCTGACTGGTATTTACATCTCTTAATGGGGTAGCTTCATACCACCTGGTGAAGTAATCTGTGGCTGTTATGATAAACTTATGCTGCTGTGAGGATGGCAGATTGATTGGACCTATAATATCAAGTCCCCACTTCTGAAAAGAGGAGTCTACTGAAACATGATGCAAAGGGAAGGCTAGTTTCTGTATCCACCCGGATGCTTTTTGAGAAATAATACACTTGCGACACAAGGCACGAGAATATCTAAAAAGTGTAGGCCAGTAATAACTTGCTCTTAATATTTTATGGGCAGTGGTATCCCCACCAAAATTCCCACCATTTTCTCCTGCGTGCAATTCTAGTAAGACCTTTTCTGCTTCATCTTTCTCAAGATAGTGCATTAGTACTCCATCAAAATTTTGACGAAACAAAATACCATTAATCAACTGAAAGGAGGAATATTTTAATCTTAACGCTCTTATTTTAGTGAGATCCAGGTGACAGGGGGTTGACTCATGTTCAAGACAGAATTTTATATCGTCATACCAGGGACTGACAAAGTTTTGTACACAATAGATTGAATTTTGGTTGTGCTGTCCTGGGTTTGACACATCATTTTCTTCTTGCTGTCCTGCTGCTGAGTCAACGACTAACTTGCATAGCCCTTGGCCTCTCACTATTTGTGCTGGGGTGTTTTCTGTGTCATACTCTTGTAAGGAGGTGACCCAGTTCACCCTCTTTTCGCCTAGTTCTTTTTGCACTACAGATTTCTAACGGCCGGGTAAGGGACAATAATTTTCATCCTAGACTTCAAAAGATAAGATCGGAAGTGTTTTACTACTTTAAAAACAACATAGGCTTGCTGATCTACTGCTGGGTAATTAAGTTCTACGCCTTTGAAAGCAGAACTCATAAAGGCAATTGGGACTTCATTGTTTTCAACGTTCTTTTGAGTGAGGACAACAATGTAGGAGCGGTTAGAAGCAAATGTGTAGAGCGTGAAGTCTTGCGAAAAGTCAGGGCTCATGAGAGAAGGAGCATCTATTATGGAATTTTTTATTGAATTAAAAGCTTGGTTTTCTAAGGGTCCCCAATGATATTGTGCATCCTTTTTTATTAAGTTCTGTAAAGGTCTCACCATTTCTGAGAAACTGGGGAAGAATCTCCTGAAAAAGTTTATCTGGCCTAAGAAAGACTGCATAAACTTTTTTGACTGGGGAGGGGGGAGTTTTGAGATGACTTGATTCCTTTCAGGGTTGATAATCATCCCTTTGCTTGATGCAATAAATCCTAAGATCTTACCTTGTTCTAATGTGAAGATAGATTTTTTAGGATTCAAGGAAATGCCGTATTTACGACATCACTGTAGAATGGATCTCAAATGATCTAGACGATCAAATTTGTTTTTCGAGAATACAATAACATCATCTAGGTAAACTATGACAGATTGATTGATTAAGCCTCAGAAAGGGATGTCCATCGCTCTCTGGAAAGTGGCACCAGCATTAATGAGTCCAAAGGGAATTTTCCTATAAGCTTAGGTGCCCCATGGAGTGCAGAAGGTAGTTTTAAGTTGGTCTGGAGGAGACATCAGGACTTGGTTATACCCTGAAAAACCATCCAATAAGGATAATCTTTCAGAACCAGATACCTGTTGAAGGATCTGTTCCATGGGTGGGACAGGGTAGTTGTCTTTATCAGACGCACGATTAAGGTTTCATAAATCGATGCATAGTCAAATTTCACCACTCTTCTTCCAGACAGGGACCAGATTAGAGACCCATTGCGTGTGCCTAACTGGGAAAATTATCTTAGCATTCAGGATTTTATTTAATTCTTTTTTGATGGTCGATTCGAGTTTAGGGTGCATTTTTCTTAACTTTTGTTGAAACGACAAAGTTTGGGGTTTCATAGGAATGACGTGTTGTATGATGTTAGGGTCAAAGGTTTTTAGGTCATCATACGTCCATGAAAAAAAATCTTTGAATTACTTAAAAAATTTAATAAACGCCACTTTCTCTTGTTCAGAACATCCCACCCCTAAATTAATGCACCATGGATTATTATTAGTTCCCAAGTTTACTTTTTCATACGATAAAGAGGAACTATTTGTTTTACAATTGACCAATTTTTTGAATTTGTCTTGAAGATCATAAAATTTTTCTAATCTAACTATATATTTAGGGATAGACTTTACCATGTCCAATGAAGATTTAGGAGATCTCGGATCTGGTATTATCGTGAAATCGCAAAGGTTCTCGTCATGAGTGCATTTGTTGATTACCGTGCCTTGGAAAGTTTCTTCCATATGCAGGAAACTAATAATTTGTTGATAGTCATCGAAGACTCTCCAATTCGTGATGTTGTCGGGAACGGATGGCCTAAACAATAGTTCGACGAAGAATGCATTCGGGGAAAAGCCTTCTGCAAGAAAGAGTTTCAAAGCTATGTTAGCTAACAAATCAGCTTCCGAATTATTCAATCTAGGAATAGAATTTATGTTAAAAGCAGAAAACTTATTCATTAAATTCCATACCTCAGATTGGTAGCTTTTAAGATGCGGAGACAAACAGTGGATAGAATCTCTTACCTGCCTAACCATGATTTCCGAATTGCCAAAGACAGTCAAATTTTGAATGTTCATATCTAATGCTTTCCTGAGGCCTTGCAATAAAGCCTCATATTCTACTGTGTTGTTTGTACATTCAAACTCTAACCTGCATGCAATCAGGGTTTTGTTATCTGCTGGATCAATAATAACGTAGCCCGCACCAGCTCCTTCCTTGTACTTTGACCCGTCAAAGTAAGGAGACCATATTTGATTTTTTTCAGGTGCATGAGACCATTGGGTAGAAACTGCTGGCTGCATATATGCCACAATCTCAGACTGCTGTTCCGGGTTAGTGATAACGAAAGTCTCGGCCATGAAATTGCCGAAAAAGGTATCCATCCCTTGTATTTTGGGTGAATCGACAGAAGGTGTAAATGGTTCATTGGGATCATTTAAATCTGTCACTGTGAACTTTAGGTAACGTTCACGATTTACCTTGATTTTGTTGGGCTTTCCATTCTCGGGCAGCCACAAGTGAGACCAATTTGTCATGAAATATCCATGTAGCTACTCTGACCAGTCTCTGCTTAAAAATAAACCATAAACTTATGGAATATCCACAACAATAATATCAATCACTTGATGAACTTTGGGGTTAGATTATAATCTTATAAGCACATTCCTTAATTCTCCTATACCCTTAACACTAGTTCGATCAAGTTAAATGATATTTAAGGTGGATGGTTCAACTTCAGCATTAATCTTCTGACACACAGACCATGGCATTACATTGGATGAAGCTCTTGAGTCTACCATAAAATTGTGCATGTTCCTATTAAATATTTCAAAAGTTAACAAAAATGGAGGTACATTTCTGCGAGTACTAATGGTGGAAGCTTGTGGCTTTTTACTCGCAGCCTCTAAAGCTAATTTATCTACATTTGTTACATTATTTACATGAAGGTCTCTCTTCTCATGAGGATCAGAATTGTTCTTAGCGGAGGCCTTCTGAGGAACTTTTGGGTTATTCTGAAAAACTTTGTTACTGCTTGGATTACCGTTTTTGTTATTCTCTGCGATATTCTGTAACATTTTTTTTAGCAGAAACAAAAATTTTAATAATTCATAAACAGAAATGTTAGCCCTTAATTTTTTTCGATCTTTAACTAAATCATAATCTAAGTTGGGGTTTACATGACTCTGTTTAGTCTCAGCTGATGTAGACTGTTTGGGGGTAAAGTCGTAGTGTTTTCAGAAGAAGGTTTGTTTGTTGTCTTACTCCTAGTATTGTAGGGATGTACTGTCTTGAAATTAGCTTGAAAAATGCTATCCGAGAAGTGTCCAAAAATGTTCGGAGAAGAATCATATTCTTCAACTGTCTCTTGTTCAACTACTTCCTTAGGAATCTCAGGAGGCATCAAGTTATCCTGGGCTTCTAGAATCATTTGAATAGCGAATTGCAGGCTTTCTAGATTTAAGCCTTCGGTATTTGAATTATGTCGGTTGGTGGGAAAAGGCTTCCTAAACGGGGGTTTGTAGGGCCCTTTGCTCGAAGAAGCTTCTTCGGTCATCCTTTTCAAATCTATAACTTGATTTGATAGTTTTTGAATGACTTTTGTTAAGTTTTCTAGATCTGAGCTTTCAGGTTGCGTTTTGTTTTGGGCAGGTCTAGGGAGGATTTCGATTTTCTTTTTGGAAGATGAACTAGTCTCTATTTCGTTGCTAGTAGTGTCTTTTAAGCTGAGGATGTCTTTCTCAATCTGACTGGCCTCTTCGAAGTCCTCTAACAACATGTCTTTCTTATATCTCTTTACCCAAATGGCTATACTTTGATGTAAGGCTTTCGTATAATATGCTATGATAAGATTCTCAACAGACATCAAATCTGTAGGGATTTGGTTCTTTAGTGTTAAGAATCTTTGGTTAAAGTCTTTGATTTTCTCTTTGGGGTTCATTCTTAAACTAGAAAGCTCCATGACTAGAAATTCTGGGGACTTATTGTCTCCAAACTTCTCAAGAAAGCAGGATTCAAACTTCTCCCAGGACACGATGGTATGGGGCTGCTGGGCAAAGTACCAGGTAGAGGCATTGCCCTCGAAAGTATACGAGAACAATCTATAGACTACATCTTTTTGCTCGACATTACGGAGTCTAATGGCTAACATAAACTTTTTGATGTGATCTTCAGCGATCTTTTTAGAGTCCGGGTCGAACTTGGGGAGCCACTTCTCTGGATGTTTGGGTAAGGGATGCTGAGGCCCGGGTATGGATACTGTATCTTGGTCGAGCCAAGGTCTGGTAGGATTGTTCTGATTGGCTATTGGTGTGGGCGGTGTCGAAGGATGGGATGAAGAACTGCCTTCATCAGAGGATTCTTCTCCAGAAGAAGAAGGGGATGATGGAGGTGGTGAGGGTGGTATACCAGATCCTCCTGCTGCAAGAGTGAGGATTGGATATGTGGGGTTTAAAGTGAGATTAGTGCCTCCAATTTGTTCTCTGATATCAGAGAAATCTAATGGTTGGTCCAAAGGTTGATTTGGTTGCCTTAAATAGGCGAAGGCACTATGTGTTCTAATGAGAGATTGGAGGACAATCTCTTGTACGTCACCACCTGTAGGATTTGGGGTTACTGGTTCAACTGTGATTCGTAGATCGTCATTTGATGTGGTTGCTGTTTGAGGGATGATGTTTTCGTTTGAATGACTTCTTGTCACAATAGGTGAGCGGTTGGGTGGTGGAGGAGTCTTATGATCTCCTCGTGCCATTAATAATTTTTAGGCCCTCCTTCTAGCACCATTTGTTGATGGGTGAAATTGACCGCTCGTCAACTGGAGGGGTGGATTCGGTTCGGGGTTGTCTAAATAACCTAATACATTTGGATTAATCCACTCCAACGGGTTTAGCGGCTTCGTTGGCCGATCTAAGTCCTAGGAAAGTAAAAAAAAATGAGCTAAAGAAACTAATCTAAGTGAAAAACAACTTCTGCAAACTATATATATAGGTCTAATGTATATTCACAGTTCACTAATTAATATTAATGAAATAATAATCCTACTTATTAAATGTATAGTGTATTGATATATTGTATCTCCGTTACCTATACAGTGTTTAAAAAATGCAAATTTTGATTGAAATCTGCAAAATCATATATGAATTGTCTTATGACAACGAAGCTAATATTTTTGGATTTTTATAACTTTTATGAAAAAGAAATGAAACAATAGCTATCTAACTAAGAAATAAAAATAGTAATATGTACTGTATATCTATCTAAACTACAGAGAATTCTCATATTAATTAAACTATTAAAATTAAATAACAAACTAACCTGAAATCATCATCTCCTACTTGTCCTGTATATAGGCATCTGCGTTCACTGTTTGATGAGGCCAACCCGCACCAGATTCTCCAATACTTCGCATAAACGCGAAGCAACAATGCTTCTGAATGCTAACGACAGAATAGGTAAAGGATGTAGCAACAACAATTTTATAATTTACAAATGATTACATTAAGATAAATCCCAGTGCAAAGATTTGTATATAACTGCTCATTTAACAAAGAAGATTAACCTTCTGTTCATTAAATTAAAACAGGATAATTGCTGTATGTAAAATGAGATACATCAAATATGGACACTATTTAAATCACATCACATCAACCTGTAACAAATTTTGATATCTAAAGTAGTCAATAATTTGATTACAAATTGAAATGAACTAAAACTTAAACAAAAGTATAATGTATTGAAAGCTAAAGCCGTACAAACATCCACTTTCATTCCAGTCTAAATAATCATCAATCCATAGTCTCTGATCCCAAGAAACGATGGTTTTGTTTACAAAAATAATACATATATAAAGGCCACAGGATGAAAACATTCCTTGTGGAAATGATCAAAACTGTTGCAAAAAAATATGGGAACAATCGCCCAGATTCCTATTTCTATCTAAGACTAACAGCCTAATCCAAAAGTATGTAAAGAAAAAACATGTTCAAATATGACACAATCGATCCAAGCTCCTTTAAAATTCGTGTGTACCTGAAATTGCATAAGAATACATGATTTCAGATTGTGTTTAGTTGCAAAATCAATAGAAATTCAAATTTTTATGACTAGCTATAGAATCCCATGATTCTGTAGCTAGTTATTATTTACAAACATAATCGTATTGTATTAATTCCATCGTAACAGAAATAGATACGATAAGCAAACAAATCGTTTATGCTAATTCAATACAAACAAAATCATTCTAAAATCATTGTTGAAATACCATACCTTGGTTTCAGGGATACGATTCGATCAAGCTATTTTCGAATTAACAATGGCAGTGGCCGCTTCTACATTTTTGAAAATGACAGAGCCCGTGGTATTTTGCCTTTTATCATTAGCTTGCAGTCTATCATTTTCCTTGGTTAACACATTTACTCGGTCCTCTAAGGACTTGATTCAGGATTGGAGCAGAGGGACATCTGTATAATACCACTCGAGCCAAGAGTTTCATTCATTGCACTGTGGTTGATCAGGCCGTGTAATTACAAGTGAAGATTCTCTTAATTTACCAGTAGTTCCATTGTCGAGCTTGATCCCGGGGAATTTGGGGTCATCTCTAAGGCATGGAGGGAGGTTCGTCACATAGTCATAGGGCTTGACTGAACAGAGGCCATGTGAGTATGGATACTCCTCGGTTAGAAACCACTCGATTTCAGAATCAGAATCTTCACTCAATAAAATCGGTTTTTGGTCTGTGTTTTGTTTAGGTTTATTGCGAGCACACCTTGGTACCGAGCATGCAACCTTCTTACCCTTGCAATTGACATCATTATTACCCTTACCTTTTTTCTTTGCAGGCCTCTTAACAGGCTTAGTACTGTCTTTTAGACATGAGTTAGGCAGGGTGTCGGGTAGGTTATTGTTTGGGTAGGTCGAGGGTTCAACAATGGGTAAGAGTGTAGGAGGGGGCACGACAGGCCTGACAAGGGTTTCTGTGACCATGGTTTTGTCAACTTGTCCAATTTCAGGACTGGCAAAGCCATTCCTCAACAAGAAATCTTCCCAACAGTCGCCACTCAAACTCAAATGATGGACTATAACAATTTTAATTAAACAATGGTGGAAGAGGATGGAGTCGACTTTCTCCCTCTTGAAACATTTAGCCATTTTATACAAACTCTGAAGGAGGAAATGTGGCATATTCAAAGGAAAATCTATGAAACTCATGAGCAGTCGGAGGTGGTATAGGAAAACTAAACCGTATCTACCCTCGCATGTAATGAATTGCTTGATAATGGCCAACAAATCATGCCACCTAGACTTAAGAGCTGTGACTGGCATACCTTTGTCGCAACTGTTGATTTTCCTTGAGGTAAACAGGAGCGACCATGGTACTTCATCAACCTTAGAATTTTTAAACCATTTCTTCCCTTTGACTGGTAGACCAGTGGCTGAGCTGAGGAAATCCTCGTTCAATTCGAGTTGGATGTCCCCAAATTTGGCCCTGCATCCATCAAATGTAAGTGCAAATTGTTGAGCGACTGCGAGGTTGAAACCCTTGAACTTCTCAATAAAAACCCTCCAACCATTCCTCTCTAGGTCCTCTCGGGCGTTATCAAATAACAACAAATCTTGAACGCGGTTGGGTTCGATTAGCACTACTGGAGCCATAGAAAATAGCACAAGATTAAAAGGGTAATTGGTGAGGGGGTTTGTCAGGGTAGACACAGAACCATTTTCCTGCAGCTTCCCCAAAACAAGCAGAGGTAGCCCAAAATACAAGGCAGAACGTTAATGCTTATGTGTGCGAGGGTGGTGGAGTAAATTGAAACCATGTAAAAATATCATGTCAGGATGTAGAATCGACAACGCCTTGGTAAAATGTTTCATTCAAATCACAATAGTGTATATCAAAGGAATTGTAAACAACATGTCAAATGGATTATCACATAACCATTGAAAACCATAAAATACATAACCAAAACTCGATCCGAATGTTAAATATACAATGGCATTTGTATGATTTAAAAGAAACCAATATGTCGAACATTGCACCAACGATTCAACCCCAAAATTAATGTGTTCAATAAAACCATTGCACCAAGGATTTGATCAAAGACACCAAAATATCATATAACCATTGCATCAACGAATTTATAAATCGAAACCATATTGACAATGGTCAAATGCAAAGTGAGTGGAGGTTTGGTGTTTTGATAAGTGTACGACCAGTAGTGAGTTGGAGGTAAAAGAGTTATGATCACATAAACAAAAAGATTTATAACAATCCAAAAGATCAATTTAATGCAATCAACATGACTTCCAACTCTAGGTTTTCACGCTTGCAGTCATGAAAATGAAAACGAAAAGCAAGTATGCGAAAGCGAAAGATAATAGTGTTATTTTATTTTAAAAAATTGAGACGAGTAATGCAGGTTCAAAACCCTTGTGTAGGCAACTTATAAGGAAAAGATAGGAATGAAAATGGCTGCCAACACGATTCCAACCTCATACTTTGGGGGGCATTCTGTTACCCATGATTTTGGTCATCATGATGGTGTATTAATGATGGTGTACTCAGGCTCTTCATAAGAACTTTCTCCTGAGAAAAATTACTTTCATCTCTTCCTAGAAAACTCATTTTTGAAGAAGGTTCGCAGGCTGCTAATATATTAGGGTGCGAGAATGACCCATTCTCGCAGGCTTCCTTAAGCCAGGGTGCGAACTTCTCGCATTCTGTTGAATAGCTAGGGTGCGAACTCATCCTAAAGCATATAAAAAGATGAATTCTCGATGGTTCTAGAAGGGAATATTCTAGAAGAAAGGGTTGGCATTCGAATGGTTATCCTTGTACTGGATTCCCTGATATTGTGGGATCATTCTTATCCAAGTAACTATCTCATTCTCTCCTATATATTGAGG
>ML815847.1:32876-51046 GCA_009831015.1 Picea engelmannii | reverse complement strand
GATTTATATTACATCGAGCTTGATTACACACTACTATGGCCTCTATGGGCCAAACCTCCCTCTCAACTTGATTTACATTGTGCTAGGCCTCTATCTTCACAATGCACAAAGTCTTACATTTTAAACAAGAACAAATAAGAGGATCAGATCATTCCATATCTGATATATCCTCACAATATCACTAAGATCACTCAAGATCATAAAAACACAAAACAAACCTTATATTTTTATCTCAAATTTCGAGGAATCACCCAATCATTTTATCTTGAATTTCGAGGAATCACATCCTCTTGGCCACATCCATCCACGTCCTCGCCCTCTGGAAGGTTTACAATTCAATTTTGATTTGGGGGGGGTTGATGTGCCTGCATCATTAGGAGTGGCTTAGTATGATGCCTTTCTAGGCCATGATGACTGGTTAGGGTTTTCTATTGATGGTGGATGCCCTAGAGAGGGATTGGATGCATTGGAGAGTCCTAACTAGTGATAAGTACAAAGGACTATCTGGCACCATCTTGTGATAAGAAGTTGGAACATAATTACCAACCTAACGAGAACTGTGATATCAAAATGAGAACTCTAGTGCTAAACCCTCATATTTTTGCATCAAAAATACTAAAAATCAACCCTTTAACCAAAAAGTGGTTCCACTAGTGGCACCTTTTTTTTTTCTTAGGGTTAAAATTACAACATTTTGCAACCATGACTTCTAATGTTGCTAATAAAAGTCTTAAAGTCAACAACCGAATTGAAAAGTGGTTCTCCAAGCAACACCCCTTTATCTTTTTGAAGTTAAATTATAACTTATATAAAACCATGGCCTTAACAACCAACACTATTGCAACCAAAATCTTAAAATCAATCCTTGAACTGAATAGTAGTTTCACAAATATCATTCTTTTTGTTTTTGGAGGGTAAAATTACTACTTGTTTGGAACCATGGCCTTAACAACTAATACCATTGTGGCCAAAATCTTAAAATTAATCCCTGAATCGAAAAGAAGTGCTAGTAGTAGTTTCCTTTTTATTTTACACTTAAAATTGTGATATTGTTGAAGTTGTCCTAAAAAATCACCTTTGTTGTCATCAAAATCATCCCATTCACCTCACCTCCCCTCCACCATCACTCTCTTTTTAATTTAAAAAAAAAAAAACTTTTTAAAAAATAACAAAAACTTTATTGTTTTTGAAAAAACTTTAAAAAATATAATAAATTAAAAAAATAAAAATAGAACATGGTTTTTTTTTTTGTAAATAAAAATATATATATTGCCTTTCCATAGCCAAAAAATTACGTGTCCAAATATACATGATAGCAATCCAATTATTCTTCCACCGTGGTGGAAACTAGAACACATGGACATGACAATTGTTCACTATTCCAAAGCTTAAAGAAAAAGAGACAACTGTCGACATACAAACAAGGGGACTTGCCACCTGTTCTACCACTATCGTGGAAACCAGAACATGCGGTGGACTGAGTGCCCCGACCGTCTATCAGACCTGAACCTATTGGACCTGAACCAGATACTAGTGTAGGCAAACTTTGAAAAAATTTAGCCATTAAACCAGAGAAAAAAAAACTTGTGAGAATGCTATGCATGTGGCGAGCCCGAGTGTCCATCTTGACGGAGTCTGAAGGTGAAGGGCTGGCAACACGTCAGGAAATGAATCTTCTCAGGCTTGCTTGATAGGGAATCATATAGGGCGTCCAAACGTTTGATGAAGAGACTCTAGCGATGCTGCTGCTCGACCAGGTCCCTTCTCATATGAAAGATTAAGACCAGGTGGTATTCTATGAGTTTGTAGGGTTTTGGAGCTGGGTGACTTTGGTCCTATTGAGACTTCTCTTGAGCCTGATTTTCTTCAAAAGTGGCAGCGACGAAATCATAGGAAACAATAGAGTCCGTGACAGGGTATTCTTCCACGGAGGCAACGACTTGTGCCCCAAGTGGTAATTCAGAGGTAAGGCTTCTTCTTTCACTATGCATCCCTTTGCAACTGAATCCTAAAATGGATTGGTGGTGCAGGTGGTGGGTTGGTCCTCCAGGGTAGTTGAAGGTAGGAAAGGCAAGAATTCCGCCCAATTGGGTGGAAATTCTTCTTCCACTAGGTAACCACCTTGGAGATTCTCAGTGCTAGGAGGACGTAGCTCCTGATGAGCATGTGCAAGCCAAATTTTCCTAAAGAAACCTAGATGGTCCTCATTTGGAACTAGATATCGAGAGGCAAGTCCTGGGCCATGGTGAGGCCAAGCCTCTGAAGGAGCCTACGCATACCAGTTCTGCCCCGAAGAGCTTGAATGGTCTCTGCCTGGCATGAGAGCTCGAGATGCAGGCCCTGGGTGGTTGTGCCAAGAAAAAATACTATAGTAGGTCAGCCCTTGTTGGGGCTTTCCTCGTTCACTTGGAATGGTTGTGCAGAGCACCAGACTAGCTGAAAAGTTGACTGAGCAGGCTGAATCTCGGAGCATAACTCACGAAATGATGTTGAGCTTTGGGCCTAAGTGCCCCATATAAAAATTCCCTCACGGTGAAAATACCAGGAGGGCGGAGGCATTGATGGCTCTGGTATCCATTAGTGCAGGTGTAATGGCAGTCTCCAATATCGTACTGAAACCGAGGAGCTGAGACAGGGCCTCCATTAAGGCCTAGTGAACTAAGGCTTGGCTCTTATGCGTGTTGACCATCACGACTGAAAAAGGGGAGAGGGTGGCGACGAAGGGATTTAACTGCCCTCATAATCTCCCCGCCTATTGATGCATGTGACCCATGTGTCACCCCATCCAGGGAATAAAACATGGAATTTTAAAACTTCATTTTTAAAAAACACTTTAAACAATATAACAAATTAAAAAAAATAAAATAAAACATGGAATTTAAAAAGTGTAATAAAAAATTAAAAATGAATTAAAAATAATATAACAAATTAAAGAAAACATTGTTTTTTTTTTTTAAATAAATGTAAAAAGCAACGTAAAAAATAAATTATAAAAAACTGTTTTAAAAACATAACAAAAGAAAAAGGAAATGATTAAAACACACATTTTAAAAACACATTGAAAAAACTTGATTATAAAAACACATACCTTGAAAAGGGTAAAAGGAGAGGGTTACCTTTAAAAAAAAAAAAAAATTAAAAACATAACAAAAGAAAAAAAATAAAATTTAAAAACATAACAAAAAAAAAAGGAAATGATTAAAACACATTAAAAAAACCTTATTTTAGAAAAACACACTTTGAAAAGGGTAAAAAGGGGAGCAACAATTTTGAGAATCGCCCAACGTTTTTAATGTTAAAAGTGTTCTAGCAGCAACAGGAGGGTATATATCTATTTATATATAGTTTTGATGATGATGATGATGAATCGAACTTAAGAAGGCAGAGGATTACTAGAAATAATTTAGAATTTTATTTTGTGTCGCAAATTCTTATTTATTATTATCATTTTGGTCTCTATCCCTAAGAATAGCTTTTCAATTTCTAATTATTTCCCATTTTCCTTCTTTCCTCGCTTTTTGTATTTTTTGAACTTCCTTAATTTAGCTTGATCTTATGGAATGAGGTCTTCATTTATAAATATTTTTGATCTTTTTAAGCTTGGATATTTATTGAGTATGCCTTATGTATGTCCATTACAACTTATTTTGACATAGATCAACCTATTTTTACTTTCGATTATTTTTCCAAGCCTCTTTGCTTCTATGATGTAAGTTGTTTCACTTTGTGATTTATTTTTTAGTTCTTTTACTTATTGTTAATGTGTTCTTGTCTTGATGTTATTTTATACCAAAAATTATAAGGTTCAAGGCTCTTTTGTTATGCTCATGATCCAACTCGATTAGCTTATTCATTTCATCATTGATGGGTTTATATCCAATGTTTTTAAATGTGTTTTTTGTATTTTTTATAATTTTAGTTTTTAATGTTATTTTTTTTGTGAATGTCTTTTTTTTTTTATAAATAAAGTTTTAAAATTTGTTTTAAGTTTTTATTTATTATATTTTTGTATATGCATTTAATTTATAATATATATTTTAAGGTTTTTATTTTTTATTTTTTAAAAATGTGTTATTATTAATTTTTTTATTTAAAAAAAAATCATTTTCTACATTTTTATAATTTTGTAAAATTTTTGTGTTTGATTGGATTCTTTTTGGTTCATCTTTGATGCAGGAGCATCCACAACTCATCAAGCGAGCCAGTACGGAGCAGAGAACAGCTGGACAACGCCAACACATATATTTTTGAAATGCTTTGGAAGTTGTAGCGCCGCTCTTTCATGAAGTCATTCATAAAGAAGCGCACTTGTATTGTATTGTAGATAGGAAGGAATTTATTAGTTTTAATGCTGTTAGATAGAAATTAATTGTAGATTTGATAGTTGTAGAATTCGAGAGGGAAAACGGAATATAGGCACCCTCCTTTGTATCATTGTATTATGATCAAGCATTCAGAAGAGAAGAGCAGAGCAGAGAGCTTGTGGAGAACACCCATGTACAGATTGGATTAATAGAAGAAAGTCTTTGATTCACTTTCATGGTTGGTGTTATTTCTCTGTATAATGTCTATGTGCTCATGAATGTTTGCTTCCTTTGTATGCATTCTCTTTTGAATATGCTGTGCAGGTGATTTCAGAGGTTTTAAGTCTGAAGTCTGAAAGAGAGGGGAATGAGTTTCAATTATTTCTCAGTCTGAGCCAGGAGATTCCTGCATAGAGTGCAGTTGAATTCATCCGCATAGAGTGCGTTGATGAGGCCAGAAAGTTAAACTCTTATTCTCATCTGCCCAGAGTTGAATTGGGTTATTAGAGCCGTGCAGGAGAAGTGCAGGCCGGACTTGAAGTCTCAGTGGTGATTCTGAGTCTAAGTGAGTGGAAGATTCCTGTTGCAGGAGAGTGCATGGAGTCTGAAGAATTCGACACTTAGAGCGCTGTCGAAGGTCGAACACATATAGTGTGCGAAAGGTCTCTGAGAGAATCAGAGTCTACAAGCTCAGGAGGGATAGTTCCTTCTTGATACTGTAGGAGAAGGACCCAGGTGCGATTCGAATTGAGAGAAGCCGTGGAGCAGAAGAAATCTCGAAGGAGGAGAATCGACAGACAGGATTCGCAGAAGGAAATCATGAAGTCCCGCAGACTGTCAGATCTGGGAGAAGTAGCAAGAGATTTAACCCTTGAGCGTAGGGAGAATCCATAGCCATCACATATCGGCATATCGGGGTTTGTGTTGACAAGAATTTCATACCCTTTGAAATCGCGAGGAGCGATTCCCCGACATAATCAGAGCCGTCGATCGTGGGGACGTGTGTCGAGGAATCCAATCATATCGGGGTTCGGAGAATCGGGGTTCTTGACAGGCGAGAACTCTTGTAGGATGGATTCGCGATCCGAAAAATCCCAAAGGTGACGTGGCAGCATGGGACCCCAGAGGATAGTGGAGTACATGAGGCGCTGTATCGGGGAATTGGTACATCGACGTTCGGGGTTTGAAGGCTCAGCGCATTGATATCGCAAGTAGTGATATCCCAAAAGAGAAATCCCCGACAGGTGTGAGAGCGTTGACCCCTTTGACTCATCGGGGTTCGGGGTTTTGAATTGCCTGGAACAGTGCTCATGAGGTTCACGATATCGCGAAACCCGATTTCCTGAGAAATTTGCCGGGAGATCAGCAGAGTGTCCTGTGGGTGACGGAGAGTCCCGGTACGGGATTCGAAGAGTGATATAGCTCTTCGGGCCAGAGACAAGGAAGGTCCTGGTGGGAGCGGGTTGGACCGTGAGGGTTGCGACTTTGCACCAAGTGGTATCAGAGCCGAAATTCTCTGTTTTCTGTAGCAGAGAAGAAGAGATTATACAATGCTGCCCAGAAGAGAGAGGCAGTCGCCTGATCGAGAAGACAGGGATGCCCGAAGAAGGGGTAGGCCGGAAGGAAACCCAGAGATGGAGCACCAAATGAGAGATCTCCGAGCAAGGCTTGAGGAGATGGAGAGAACGCAGAGACGCGGAGTCGGCGCTGGAGAGTTCAACGATTTTGAAGTTGAAGAGGAAGCTGGACACGATGCAGAAGAGGTCTCAGCCGAGGATGCCTCAACCGAAAGGTTGATTAGAGCCATCTCCAGAATGAGCTCAAAGACAAAGATGGACATTCCTGTCTATGAGGGGAGTCTAAATGCTGAAGAGTTGCTGGATTGGATCCGAGCACTCGATACCTACTTCGACTATGAGGATATCGAAGAGGACAAGAAGGTAAGGCATGCTATTACTAAATTGAAAGGACATGCAACCTTATGGTGGGATGAGTTGCAGGCTGATAGGCGCTGCAAAGGAAAACAGAAAATTAAGAGCTGGGACAAGATGATCACTAAGATGAAAGCGAAGTTTATCCCCAGAGACTATCAGATCACACTGTTCAGGTGAATGCAGAACCTGAGACAAAAGATGATGACGGTGAAAGAGTACATCGAAGAGTTCTACAGGCTCAACATCAGAGCAGGTCATCGGGAGAGTGATGATGAGAAGGTGGCAAGATATCTGAATGGTCTAAGGTATGACATTCAGGACGAGTTAAGCATGCTAACCATCAGGACGGTGGAAGATGCTTACCAATTGGCTCTGAAAGCCGAGGAGAAGCTGAACCGTAAGCAAGGTCAGCGAGGGCGAGGCAGGAGTCAGCCCAAAGGCAAAGCGGTTGCCCAAGAACGAACACAGAATCCCAAGGAGGAATGGAGGAAGCCTCAGGGTCAGATTGAGAGAGGCAGAACCTCACAGAGGCAACAATATGCTAAGCCGAGGAGGCAGCATAACGAGCAGGGTGGCGGATATGCTGACGCAAACACTCTTCCTCGTACCAGAGGTAGAGGACGAGGTAGGGGAGGAGTCATCACATGTTTTACATGTGGAAAAGACAGACATAAAGACGTTGACTGTCCAGATAGGAAAATGGACAGAAGTGAAGCTCACATCGCTGAAGCGCAGAGGCGTGACGCTGAGAAGGAAGATGCGGATAGCGGAAGATCGCTTGGGATGCATAAGCTTCTTTTGACACCTAAGAAAGAGGTGGAAAGCTTAGTGCAGAGGAGCAGACTATTCAGAACAACTTGCATAGCCAAGGGATGGAAATGCAAAGTCATTGTGGACAGTGGAAGCACCGGCAATCTCGTTTCATCTGAGATGGTGGAAAAGCTGGAGCTGGAAACAACTAAGCACCCGAGTCCATATAAGGTCTCGTGGTTACAAAAAGGACACCGAGTAAGTGTCACTAAACAATGCTTAGTTAAATTCAAAATTGGGAACTACCATGATGAGATTCTGTGTGATGTTATTCCCATGGACGTATGTCATATATTGCTGGGTAGACCATGGCAGTATGAAAGAAATGTGGTTCATGACGGGAGGATGAACACATATACCTTAGCGAAGGATGGGAGAACACACAGATTACTTCCGATAAAAGATAAAGAAGTGAAACCGGAAGTAAACAGCACAATACTTCTCATGAGTGGGAAGGAGCTTCTCACAGAGATAGAGAAGAATCAAGATCCACAGTTCTTTGTGGTCAGGAAACCGAGAATTGTCCTGACAAGCACAAGAGTGGATGACTTACCAGAAGAGATTCAGGAACTGTTGGGAGAGTTCGCTGATATCATCATGGACGAACTACCTCGTTCCTTGCCACCGATGAGGAGTGTGAGTCACCATATCGACCTCATACCCGGAGCAAGTTTTCCGAATAAGGCAGCGTACAGATTGACACCTCAGGAGAACGAGGAGGTCAAAAGACAAGTGCAGGATTTTCTGGATAAAGGACTGGTGAGGGAAAGTCTTAGTCCATGTGCTGTTCCGACAGTACTAAGTCTGAAGAAGGATGGAGGCTAGAGAATGTGCACAGACTCTAGGGCAATAAACAAAATCACCATCAGATACAGATTTCCACTGCCGAGAATGGATGACTTGATGGATTGCCTGAGTGGGGCAAATTATTTTTCAAAGATAGATTTGAAGAGCAGATATCACCAAATATGGATGAGATAGGGTGATGAATGGAAGACAGCCTTCAAGACAAATGAGGGTTTGTACGAATGGCTGGTCATGCCATTTGACTTGACAAACGCGCCGAGCACATTCATGAGGCTGATGAATGAAGTCTTGAGGGAATTCATCGGCAAGTTTGTGGTTGTGTATTTGGATGATATACTAATTTTCAGTAAGACCAAGGCTAAACATTTGAAACACTTGGCCATTGTGATGAGAAGACTACAGCAGGAAAAGCTGTTAATCAATATGAAGAAGTGTTCCTTCATACAGACATAACTCATTTATTTGGGTTTTGTAATCTCGACGAATGAATTGAAGATGGATCCTGAAAAGGTAGAAGTGATCAGGAATTAGCCATCACCGAGGAATGTTTTTGAGGTAAGGAGTTTCCATGGTTTGGCTAGTTTCTACAAGAAATTCATTAGGAATTTTAGTGGAATTAGCATCGCGATGATGGATATAGTGAAGAAGCGGCACAAGGTTTTTCATTGGACATCAGAGGCTGAGAGGAGCTTCAATCTGTTGAAGCGGAAGATAACAGAGGAACCAATTCTGGTGTTGCCTGAATTTTAGAAGACATTTTAGGTGAAATGTGATGCCAGTGGGTATGCTGTTGGAGGGGTCTTAAGTTAGGATGACAGACCTGTTGCATATTTCAACGAGAAATTGGATGATGCAAAGATGAAATAATCCACATATGATAAGGAGTTTTATGCCATCATACAGGCATTGAAAAGTGGAGGCATTACTTGATACCCAAGGAATTTGTACTGTACAGTGATAACCATGCATTGCAGTTTGTAAGTCAACAGGAGAAGTTGAACCAGAAGCATGCAAAATGGGTAGAGTACATGCATAATTTTACATTTGTCATCAAACACATTTCAGGAACTGCTAACAAAGTGGCTAATTCTTTGAGCAGGAAGTGTTTGCTGTTGCAGGAGTTTAGGGTCAAAACCTTGGGTTTTGAAAATCTGAAAGATATGTATGCCAGAGATGCAGATTTCAAATAAGCTTATGAAGCAGCTGAGAATCCATTTCTCAGGGATCGGACTCCGTGGATTGACTACGTGATCCAGGAAGGATTGTTGTTCAGAGGTAATCAACTGTGTATTCCGAATTGCTCCATGAGGGAGAATTTGGTGAAGGAAAAGCATAGTGGCGGGTTAGCAGGTCACTTTGGACAGGACAAAACATTCGCGAAGCTGAGCAAATCATATTTTTAGCCAGGCATGCGAGCAGATGTAAAAAGGTTTGTTGACAGGTGTAGAATTTGTCAGCATTCAAAGGGCCGAAAGAAGAATGCAGGTTTTTATCAGCCATTGCCCATACCTGAGAGACCATGGGAAGCGATCAGCATGGATTTTGTGTTGGGAGTACCGAGGACGCAAAGAGGAGTTGATTCCATCTTTGTGGTGGTGGACAGGTTTTCCAATATGGCACATTTTATTCCGTGTCATAAGACCAGTGATGCGACCCACATCGCAAATTTGTTTTTTAAAGAAATCGTCAGACTGCATGGATTTCCGAGAAGCATAGTCTTGGACAGGGATACCAAGTTCATAGGTCATTTTTGGAGGACGCTATGGAAGAAGATGGGAACTAATTTGGCTTTTAGTTCAACTTACCATCCTCAGACAGATGGGCAGACCGAGGTGGTCAATAGGAGTCTGGGGGATTTATTGAGGAGCTTGGTGACAGAGCACCACCGCAGTTGGGACCAGATATTGCCACAGACATAGTTCACATACAATGACTCTGTGAACAGGAGTACAGGAAAAATCCCATTCCAGATTTTGTATGGAACGCAGCCAAGGGGAGTTTCTGAGCTCAGGGAGTCAGGACAGGCTGAAACTAGCAGCGCTCGCGCAGAAGAATTCGCTGAGGCAATGCAGGAACTTCACACTCAGGTGAAACAACGACTGCAGAAGTCAAATCAAGAGTATAAGCGCAGAGACGATCAACGGAAGAGACAACTTCAGTTTGAAGTTGGCGATCTTGTTCTAGCACACTTGAGGAAGGAAAGGTTCCCAAGAGGAACATATACCAAACTGAAGATGAAGAAAATTGGGCCGTGCAGAGTCCTGAAGAAATTCGGGGAGAATGCCTATGAGATTGAGTTTCCAGAGGGCATTGGGATATCTCCGATTTTCAATATTTCGGATTTATACCCATACAGGGCTAAAGAAGAAGACACTGGAACTGAGGAACCAGTGGTCCAGTGGCAGAAACAATTGCCAGTTGCACAGAAACCACAGATGGAGTGCATACTGGATAAAAGAGTAGGCAGGAAGACCAGGATAAAGAAGTATTTTGAATACCTGGTAAAATGGAAGAATCACCCAGTGGAGGACGCCAACTGGGAAAATGAAGCAACAATATAGAGGCATGGTCACACCATCCAGGAGCTCATGGACAGGAGCCCATGAAATATTTCGAGCCGAGGAGTATGATGCAGGAGCATCCACAACTCATCAAGCGAGCCAGCACGGAGCGGAGAAAAACTGGACAACGCCAGCACATATATTTTTGAAATGCTTTGGAAGTTGTAGTGCCGCTATTTCATGAAGTCATTCATAAAGAAGCGCACTTGTATTGTATTGTAGATAGGAAGGCATTTATTAGTTTTAATGCTGTTAGATAGGAATTAATTGTAGATTTGATAGTTGTAGAATTCGAGAGGGAAAACGGAATATAGGCACCCTCCTTTGTATCATTGTATTATGATCAAGCATTCAGAACAGAAGAGCAGATCAGAGAGCTTGTGGAGAACACCCATGTACAGATTGGATTAATAGAAGAAAGTCTTTGATTCACTTTCATGGTTGGTGTTATTTCTCTGTATAATGTCTATGTGCTCATGAATGTTTGCTTCCTTTGTATGCATTCACTTATGAATATGCTGTGCAGGTGATTTCAGAGGTTTTAAGTCTGAAGTTTGAAAGAGAGGGGAATGAGTTTCAATTGTTTCTCAGTCTGAGCCAGGAGATTCCTGCATAGAGTGCAGTTGAATTCATCCGCATAGAGTGCGTTGATGAGGCCAGAAAGTTAAACTCTTATTCTCATCTGCCCAGAGTTGAATTGGGTTATTAGAGCCGTGCAGGAGAAGTGCAGGCCGGACTTGAAGTCTCAGTGGTGATTCTGAGTCTAAGTGAGTGGAAGATTCCTGTTGCAGGAGAGTGCATGGAGTCTCAAGAATTCGACACTTAGAGAGCTGTCGAAGGTCGAACACATACAGTGTGCGAAAGGTCTCTGAGGGAATCAGAGTCTACAAGCTCAGGAGGGATAGTTCCTTCTTGATACTGTAGGAGAAGGACCCAGGTGCGATTCGAATTGAGAGAAGCCGTGGAGTAGAAGAAATCTCCAAGGAGGAGAATCGACAGACAGGATTCGCAGAAGGAAATCGCGAAGTCCCGCAGACCGTCAGATCTAGGAGAAGTAGCGAGAGATTTAACCCTTGAGTGCAGGGAGAATCCATAGCCATTTCATATCGGCATATCGGGGTTTGTGTTGACAAGAATTTCATACCCTTTGAAATCGCGAGGAGCGATTCCCCGAAATAATCGGAGCCGTCGATCGTGGGGACACGTGTCGAGGAATCCCATCATATCTGGGTTCGGAGAATCAGGGTTCTTGACAGGCGAGAACTCTTGTAGGATGGATTTTCGATCCGCGAAATCCCGAAGGTGATGTGGCAGCGTGGGACCCCGAAGGATAGTGGAGTACAGGAGGCGCTGTATTGGGGAATCGGTACATCGACATTCGGGGTTTGAAGGCTTAGCGCGTTGATATCGCAAGTAGCGATATCCTGAAAGGGAAATCCCCGACAGGCGTGAGAGCGTTGACCTCTTTGACTCATCGGGGTTTGGGGTTTTGAATTGCCTGGAACAGTGCTCACGAGGTTCGCGATATCGTGAAACCCGATTTCCCGAGAAATTTGTCGGGAGATCAGCAGAGTGTCCTGTGGGTGACGGAGAGTCCCGGTACGGGATTCGAAGAGTGATATAGCTCTTTAGGCCAGAGACAAGGAAGGTCCTGGTGGGAGCGGGTTGGACCGTGAGGGTTGCGACTTCGCACCAATCTTATATTGTTTTAAGAACAAATGAAAAATTGTTTTAAAAAAACAATTAAGATTTTTTGGGTTTTTTTAAAAAATTATTTTAAGAAGAGAATGATGGTGGAGTAAGTGCAAGTATGACAATTTTGATTGCAACAATCACAGTTTTGCAGATAATGGTTTAAAAAATGTTGGGATTTTAAGTCCTAAATGAAAAAGGGTGCTGTTGCTCATACCTTTTTTTGATTCAAGGGTTGATTTTAAGATTTTGGTTGGAATGGCACAAGTTGTTAAGACCATGGTTTCAAATATGTTCTAATTTTCACACTCCCCCCCCAAAAAAATAAAAAAATAAACAAAGGAGTGTTACTCGTAGCACCACTTTTCCAATTTTAATTTTTACCTTGGAAACGAAAAGGAGGTGCTACTGGTAGCACCACTTTTCGATGCCAAGGTTGATTTTAAGGATTTTTTTAGAAACATTAAGGATCATGGTTGCAAAATGTTGTAATTTTAATTACCCCCCACCTCCCCTTAAAAAAAAGGAAAAGGGTGCCATAGATGGCACAATATTTTTAAATCAGGGTAAAAACAACCACTAAATGCAACATCCAAGAAAACGAGAACTCTAGAGGGTTCTTGTTAATTTGGTAACTTTGTTTTGGTATGAATTCTTAACTTCATTTTTATGTATATATAAAGTGTACTTTTCTGTCCAATTCTTCTTGATCTCGAGTTTAGTATTCTTCTGATTCACTTTAGGCTTTATATTTTCAGCATGAACTCGTGTCATTTTGTTGATCATCGATTTTGAATTCACCTAGGTTTATGTATTCATAGTTTGTATTATAACATCTGAAAACATCCTTGGTTCAATTTGGTCATTTGATGTCACTTTGTCAACAACTTGTACTCTATTCTCATTTTTTTTTATCATTTTAATAGTTTTTAATTCTATATTTATTTTCTAATTTCAATTGACAAAATTATTTTATTAGATTCAATTATTTTCTTTAAGGTCTTATAATTGCCTTTCCAAGTTCCCATTTTCATGTTTCTTACCTTATGCCTTATGTTCACCTCAAGTACACCTCAAGTAGTGAAATTTGATATAATGTCCAAGTCAATGTAGTTAAAGTCAACTGATGAGTTCTTTTTTTCTACATGACTTCATTGTATTGTCATGTCTTGTTATCTTCTTTTTATTATGAAAAAATGTTAAATACATGCTTTTCAAAGTTAAGGTAAAAGGACCTAATGTTTCCATCAGTATTAAATTTAAAATTATGTTGACATTACCTTTAAATGTACAACTTTAAATTGAGATTGTGAAATATAGGCATTTATTTTCAATTGTAGATTAATTATTTCATATGATTTTTCACAATAATCTAAGCTTTTGGTTATGCTTGACTCCAAAATTTGTAATTGGTTTGCTAACTTTGTAGAATTTCTTTTCCCTAGTACAAAAGTGTAACTCTAAAATTTCATGTCTTTTTTAATAGATTTTTTAGATCTCAACTCTATGAATTTTCAACCTTAGAGATATTATTAAATATAAATAAAACAACAACAATGGACAATGTTTTACCTCTTAACCACTCCAATCCTCTAAACAATTTAAGAGAAAAAATACCAAAACATGTCAACAAATTTCAACTCTCTCAGGGAAATCTATCATACATAAAATAACTCTAATATTCACTTTATGGAAATTGTAAATGAATCAACAAATCTACCATATATTCTTGAATATTAATGATAAATCACTAGTTCAGCCTTAGCTTATGTCAAATCAACAAGACATACATGTGCTAGAAATTACAAAACCATGAAGAAATAGATGTTTGAAAATCAAATCTGTGATAAAGACAATTTTGGACAACTAAAAAACTTCATATATGTGTATATAGGTGAAGTTCATGTACATACCATAGCTTCATCCCAAGGCTAGTACAACCCTTTAACTCTCCAAAAATTTATCTAGGGAAAACCAAGAAAACCCTTGCTCACACCAAATAGCTCCAACAAGAAGTATCACACAAGCATATCCTTTAAGGTAATATGTCTCTTCTTCTTCACTTCAATAACTACAACCTAGGGTTTCATTCGAAAATCCTAATCTCCAAGTATCCAAGGGATGAAACCCTAACCCTAGTATTCAATATGTTCCAAAATCTCTAAGAAACCCTAGCGACTCCAAGACAAGAAATATAAAGTACAAATGAAGATGCACAAGATACAAAAAAACTAGTGCTCTTCTCTTAGTCACATCTTTAACACAAGATATTATGGGGTCAAATGTATATGTAATGGGGTAAATGTATATGTAATAGTGGTTGGCTTAATAAAGGGGCTACATGTGAAATGTGTGAATATGTATATATAGAGATTATATAGTCATTATTGAGGGGATGATGCGATTTGGATATGAATGTATTGGGGTATTTGGAGGAGGTTCTTCTACTCTTTAAGGAATTATGTTCCACTCTCATAGTTTGTGTACATGGTGTGTACTTTGGTTTCTTATGATATTTTAAGGTTTTGGTACATAAAATTTGGTAAAAGAGCATACGATCCTTGGGTTTGGCTCCTTCAAACGAGCCATCTTAGCATTTTCGTTATTTTTTTTTCTTGGAAAGTTTTAGGTAACGAAATTTTTGGGGGCTTGAGGAGGCATAGTGAAGTATCTATGGTAAAAATTTTAGATTATAATTCTGATATGATCCTAGGGGGGCATATATGGGGTTAAATGTATATGTAATAGTGGTTGTTCTAATAAAGGGGCCACATATGCAATGTGTGAATAAGTATATATAGAGATCATGTAGTCATTATTGATGAATATATGATTTAGATGGATGAATGTATTGGGGTATTTGGAGGAAATGTATATGTAAGAATGGTCGGCTTTATAAAGGGACCACATGTGCAATGTGTACATAAATAAATATATAAATCATGTAGTCATTATTGAAGAAGATGTGATTTGGATGTATGAATGTATTGGGGTATTTGGAGGAGATTCTCATATTATTTAATGAGTTATTGTGTAACTCATCTCTCTTATATATATTGAAGTTGTGCTCCATGTTCACATTTGGTGTACATGGTCTATACTTTGATGTATTGTGATATTTTAAGTATTTGTTACATAACAAAAAAGGGGCCATCTCTTTTTGTTATCATTCTCCTGGATATTCGAGAAAGGGGGATAAAGTATGTTGTCCTTAGCTTATTTTGAAAGACAATGCATGTATCCCTTTGGGACTTCTTATTATTTTACATATTCAACACATTTTTGAGTCAACATTTAAGTGTCATTAATGGATTTAAGTGTCATTATGCATAATTTTCTCATTCCATAGTATTCTATTACAGGACATGATGTATTTGTATGTACAAATACAAACTTCGAATATGTGATCATGAGTGTACTAATTATGTTTAAAGTGGTTATATTGTATTTGATTCTTCATTCTCTAGCAGTCCAATCAAATTAATTTTAACTCGAGAGTAAACTGGGAAACATAAAGACATATGGTAAAGGATTTGACAAGGACATCTATACCAAAGCATACTTACAAAGTTGTTCTTTTGGGAAAAGATCAATTGCATAGTTAATACAAAGGGATTGTAGCCATTGAAAGTGATTTGCAAAAATATAAATACAGTAAGAGGGAATGGCATGAAGAGGTAAGGTATATCCTAAAAAAACAAGGCCATCACTAACACATGATGATATATGTCTAGTTTGTAAAATATATGTTACAAAAGTGTGAAGCTATATCATAAAATGGAGAAACTTAGAAGCTTCACACGACTGATATAATTATTGTTTTCTTGATTGAAAGGATTAACAAGCTCAAGATCCCCCTTTTATTTATTTATTGATGATTAAAAGGTGAAATCTGTAGACCAATGAAATTCCATCTACCAATTAAAGGCCATTTGAAAATCCTTTCGGCAAGCTGCAAGTAGTCTGGAATACATTTTAGAGAACTAGTTGCAACCATCGTGGAGCATAGTTGTGGCTTGGTTTCTTTCACAAGGTATATTATAAACATCAACGTTACATTTTTTTCCAACCAATTTTTTTTACAATGAACAAATTTAAAGGAAATTTAAATACTATTTTAATGGAAATGAGATTCAATGGATTGATCTGAATTAAAATGCTAAATTTGAATGATTTTGTTCACCATGCCCTCGGATTTGACCAATTTTAAACTTCAATATTGAAAATGGTTGAGCCCTGTGACTCAGGTCTTGAAAAGACTAGGTATGTTGTTTCTCAACATTCATTCAATTAGGGTACCCTCTTGAAAATAATTATAGTATCATCCTTATGGATATAGGGTTTAGATTGCAATCAATCAATTGATGACCTATGTAATCTATTTCTTGATTCCTTTTTTTTCAATATTTATTATTTTTTTTTTATAAAAAACAAGATATTTTTTTAAATGATAAAAAACATTATATTGATTTTCAAAGTTTAAAATCAAATATCTATAAGCAATCCAAAATGGACTCCAACATAAAATTTGTTCAAAATTCCCCCAGTAGTAATCTTACATTTAAATTTCCCTAGATGGGGTGACAACTGGAACACATATACCAGATGGTGTTGATGTTAATGCAGTCAACAGCTACTTTCCTCCCTTCATTCATGTCAATGTAGAGTATTAACGGTGCCAGGATGGAGGTGTGCCTACGCTGCGTGGGAAACTTGATGAGTGGATTAGATAGGGAGCTGACTTGTTTCAGTGCTGGTATGAGGAAGATGGAGGCCTTCCTATGAGGAGGATGGAGGCCTTAATTTCAAACTTCATGGGGTTCTCCATGACCTGAATGGATCACTCATTGGAGGTAAAGTATGGGTTTTTTTCTCCATTGTTTACTTGGGCTTTTTTTTGTAACTAGGGAAATTGGTAGCGACAGTTTCGAACTCGGGTGACACGAGGTCGAATCCTGCCAGCTGCCTTATAAACCCTAAGGAGAATCGCATAGCCTGCAAGCATGTCTTAGGCAAGCATGTGTTCGGATAAATCGGGGTGAGAATCGAACTTGAGACCTCATTTTTACATTTCCTTCCATTTACACGGCACATGCCAATCGGTCTACACCCCTGCGGGCATGGCTCCCTGTATTATTTGTCCTCCATCTCTTGTCCTTTTGATCATCTTCCTTTCTTCATGCCACCCGAGAGGGGTAAGTTGAAACACGCTCTAGCTTACTACAACTTTGTCACTCGTCGACTTTGACCAGATCTGCCTCCCTCATCAGCTTTTCCCCAGTCTTCATGGGTCTACCTTCTAGGGATTTGCTCGATATAGTTCAGAATAGGGTTATGGAAGATAGTGATCCAGTTTTTGTTGAAGAGGAATTCCCTCTGGTGCCTCGTGGTCTCCTTCGAACTCCCAATCGATTTCACCTTGATTTCTAATTCCATTCCCCCTTAAGAGGAAGGTGTTTCTCCTACCCTAGTCTTGGGGGATACTCGAAGTTGCTTAGTTATGGAAGAGGCTCCTCCTTCATGGATAGGTGACATGGCTTTGGAAGAAACCCGTCCAGAATCTGAGCTCGAAAACCAGACATGGATACAATGCCTGAGGCACCCTCTATGTGTGATTTATCAACGGATCAACTCTAATTTTCAACCTAAGGAGAGATGTTGTAGATGAACTTCTCCGCGAGGACATCCTTTGTATCCAGTTTGATTCCTTCTTTGACTCTTTTTCAAACGAGCATATCAAGAGGAGGTAGCATATGCCCAACCTGTTCTTAGCCTTATGTCTTTGCACCAATGTGGCCTCACCCCCAAATGGTGATGGAAACCAAGGTTCCTACAATGTATGATTTTTTTCTTATTCTGTCTCTTTTTATTTACAACAGTCATCATTTCAGTTTCAAGGGCCCAACAATAGAAATATAGTTTTCATAGTTTATTTTTCTGCCATATATATACTTTGCTGAAAACATGAATGCTTTTTCAAGATTGTAGTTTGGAAAAAGTTGTTACAAACCTCAATATATGTATTGATTATCTAAAGTAATACAATTTTATTTTAAAAAAAA